>WMED01030356.1:0-10112 GCA_019650415.1 Pipa parva
TATATATACCTGGATATACACATACATACAAATATTTGTAATTTGTGTCTACAAACTAATATATTTAGCTATTTAGGCTTTCTGGAGTTCCTCCTTAATATGTATTCTATAAAGCACCCTAGAAAACAGTGGTACTGGGTGAGGTCTGTTTAATAAAATGGCTGCTATCAGCAAAGATAAGAACAAACAGAAAGCAATTCAAATTCGTGAAATCATCTTCAAAGGTAACGTTTTTACAAATGCTGTATTTGAGCAACTGCCATGCAAATCTGAATGAGAATTTGTATTGTTTTGGTGTTACTGGTCCATTAATGCCTAAGTTTAGATGAAATAGCCTATATCAATCACATTTTCTCACACCATCCTTTTCTATGGTCCATATAGGTGCACTTTATGGCAGGTGTGCTTTAAACAGTGCATGTGGAATAGGTCCATAGTTACACTTACATATTCTAAATAGATTCGCTAGGGCTTATAATCTATGGTATCATCTGTTTTTTCTTTTGCATACTGCCTGGGAAAATGTAATAGATGCCATAAGTGTAAAAGGTTTTGTTGCCTAGACTTGTCCCTGCATACTAAACGATTGTAGTGCTGGTCATTTATGGGACTTTAAGCATTAACAGTGACTGGTATTGGAAAATACAAATACAGTTGTCTTTATAAAGACATGTGCTATGTATAAAATATGGGGGACATATACTCAGAAAATACTCAAATGCTTCCCTGGGTTTTGTTTAGTTATGTCATATGAAATTGTAAATTAGGATTTTTGTTTAACAGAATGGTGTGCTTAGGGCCATCATAGTTATCATGAATTCAGCATCGTGCAACTTTATGCATAAGTGGGTAAAAAAATAAGAGCAAGAAAGGACATTTTCCCATTGAAAACAAGAAGTCACATGTAACATAAAAGATAGGAGACATATAAAATGCACATGCTCCAGTGCTGAATTAAAATAGTATTAATTTTAAATCAGCACTGCAGCATGTGTATTTTATATGTGTTTGGTTTTAAAGGGATGCGGTGGCAACCCTAGCTGCTACACGATAACACTGGACCCCTATCCTGGGCTGGTGCACAATCGACACCAGGACCTCCTCTCCCCGCGGCAGACTATTGGGGTTGCATGCACACTACTTGCTCAAACAAAGGTTACTGTTTAAACAAAACTCTTTTTTTTTTTTGGTAATGCTGATGCTTCATATTTATATTTAATGTCCTTTCTGCAAGGCTCAACAAATCAAATGATTAAATCAGCACATTGTATAGGGCAATGTAATAAGTATTTCAATATTGGAAAGTCACCAGGCCACTTTTTATTAAAGACCCCCATTTCAAACCCACCTTTATGGTGGACTAGTAAGCTTACCTCTCTAACAAGTTGATTTATTGGTTAAGATGCAGGATACATGCATTTTTAAAAAAAATATCTTATGAAAGAGCAATGGGCAATTCATGTTGGTTATTATCCAAACAGCTAGGACTTCTTGTCCTTGAATCTGGTTGTATTTCTTTCCTTTAGACAGGGGGTGCCTAAAATCTGCAGCAGTCATTCAGTCCGCAATTAATAAATTAATTACAGTGGGACTGTAATAGCAATAATTATGCCCTGGTCACAACATTTTATTGATCATGTGCAGTTTCCCTTTATTATTGGATGCAGTCATCCCACTATGGTACAATACAGCTTTTTAACAGAAAGCCAATATTTTATTAATCATTACTTTATCACCTTTTAGAGATGATTTGTGTGATGTTTATACCAGTATAATCTTATATATTAAAAAAGCTGTAAAAAATAGTAGGTGTCAGGTTGGAATCTCCCAAGACTATACGTAGAAAGGTGATGAACAAACACTACTTGTTATCACTTTTTTTAGTTTTTTTTTTTTTTAATTTGTGCTTGTGCCTTTAAAACAAAATACCTTTCTGAATGTGAAATTACTGCCATACTCCCATTAATTAAAGGTTTATAAGGAGCGCATGTCCTATGCAGGCTTCAGAATAGCATCATAATAAACTGATGGCATTGTCTACTTATATAAAATAATGGGATAATGCAATCTCATACAGCACCAGATGATTTCTTTTGCTGTGCTACAACAGATAATGGATTTCTGTTACTCTACTTAAAGGAACAGTAACCACCATCAGTTACATCTTATTTACAGTATAATATTAGAATAGCCATATATTTTACTTATTTTGTATTCTTGTCTGTATATTGCTGCTTTCTTACAGAATCCCCTCAAGAACGAAATTGTTCTTGTTAACTATTCTGTTAACCTATCAACCAATATTCCCCAGGAATGGTGAACAAACTTTCCTTGATTAGAAGTAATAGCTGTTCCCTCTACAAGGTCATTTGATAAAGGTCCTCGGCCCGATGCATGTAATGCAGCATGTTATTACATTAATTGGGTAGCACACTACCTTGTTCTGCTGTTTTCCCTATCTTTTTGATATACTCTGTCAGCCTAGTACTTGTTTTGAAATAATCATACTGTTTAATCTTGCCATTATTCCTGAAACAATTGCCTTAGACAGCTGAATAATAAACTCATCAAATGTTTAGGGACTTAGCTAGGGCGAAATTTATTATACCAGGAGAAATCTCACATTGTTCTCGCGAGATTTTGATTTTTTAAAATTTTCAATGGAAAGGTATCCATGCTACTAATGTTAAATAAAGTATGGCTACCTTTTCATCAAAAAAAAAAATACAAAAAAAATTGAAAAATCAAGAGCGAAAAACTTGATCTCTAGAATTCTCGCGAGAACAATGCAAGATTTCTCCCGGTAAACTCGGGAAGACCCAAAGCGGTGTGGACAAAAGATCCTTCTAAGCTCTGCCAGTAAAACTGCATTGATTCGTGTTATTTTGCAACTGTAAACAAAGAAATTACACAATTAGAAAATGTTGATGTCTGTTTACCACATTTTATCACTTAAAGGGGAATGCGGTAAGTGTACTTCCAGACAAAGAGAGATTGTCCATCTAATATTTCCCCTGATCTCAAACATGCTTAAAAACAAATAAACAAAACGGTATGTTTACTTGGACTTAATTAGCAAACTATTTGGCTTTTACAAAACCATTTTAACACTGGCTTACTCAGTGCTGTATATTTGTCTGTATCATAGGATTAACCAATGTTTATATGGTTTAATATTTGAACAGTTCGAAGGTTGTGCTTCTTGAAATGAGCATTCTTCTTGTTTCTAACTCTTCTACTTTTGGTTTGACAAGTGTCTATACATGCTACTGTGGTGTAAACAACAATTACTTTAAATCCTTTAAATAAAGGGGATTATAGATCTTATCTTTAGCTTTGTAAGATTACAGAGATTTTTTTTTTAAAAAGATCTAGGATCTAAACCCCAATCATGTGCATGACAGGGATTTTTTTTTAGTACCTACATGACGTAGAGAATTCAGATGACGAAAAGAAAAGCACTCAGCCACAAATTTTTTTTTCTCTCTAAATTTTAAACAATTTCCCTTTAACACTACTCTAATTTTTTTCATTCAAATATTTTCATACACAAATATTTTTTTGTATCAGTTTCCCTTTAATTGATGTCTTGGCACTGGAATATATACATTCCAGAATGTTCTTTTCATTTAAAATAAATATGCACTTTTAAAGGAACGTATCTTACACACAAGTTTGCACCCATGTTACGCTCCTAGGCATTTCCCCCTGCATGTTCAATAATATAACAAACCCTAGAAAAATCACTGCACCTTGTTCTTAATTAGGTGCCACACAGACATATGTGCCCTACCCAGGCAAAGCATTTAAGAGCCCGTTATGATTACGGGTGATTCTTAGTGGGGTAAAGTAATTATACTTATTTATCACCTCCTTCCCTCCTGCTATGGCTCTTGTTTCGAGATTTCACCAATCTTCTCTTCTCTTCCAGTGCCGCGATCCTCTTTACGTCCTCTTCAACATTGCAGTTTAAGCATGCGCAGAAGAAAACAACAGCAATGTTGAAGACAAGGCACGAACCTGTAGAGGATGGTGAAGAGGAGAAGAAATGAAGAGCGGTAAAATCTTGAAACAGGAGTCAGCGCTGGAGCAGACGGAGGTAATCAGTAAGTATAATTACCCTCCCCCTCTAAGAATCACCACTAGCTCTAATCAGCTTAAAGGGGAACTATAGTGGTAAACCATACTTACTTGATCAATCTAGCAGCAGTACTTGAAGTGTTCCCAGGATCGTCAAATGAATACATCGGCATGCTGCTCACTTCCGGGTCTATGTAAGTGACGTTGGACCCTCATAAAGAAACCCACCCCCACCAAGTTTCAGCAAAACTAGCTGACTGCACATGCTCAGATCTTAGTGCATTGCTGCTAGATTGCTCAGGCAAGTATGCTTTACCACTACAGTGCCCCTTTAATGGACTACATGGTTTTGGCAAGTTAAAAAACATCTGTGTGGGCACAGACCCATTGAAAACAAAGCACACAATTTATCATTGTGTTTGCCATGCATGTGAATACCTAGGAATGCCATGCATGTGAATACCTAGGAATGCCATGCATGTGAATACCTAGGAATGCCATGCATGTGAATACCTAGGAATGCAATGCACAGAAATACAGGTGATAACACCCAAAAGCATTACTGTGAACGGTGACGCCAATGGGCCGCTCTGAAATTCCTTTCAATCAGGAATTTATTCAGATTGTATCCTTAGTGAATCACTGGAAGGTTACGGTTCTCTTACATTCTAATCATCAAAGCCACACTGTTCCTTGTGTGAGATCTCCATTCAATGTGAAAATCCAAAGAAAATGTTTGTACAAATGGCTTTAAAAATTTTTTTTTTTTTATCAACTTGTTTCTTCTATAGCAAAACAATCATTAAATGGCACATTTCAAGATCTGAACACTTGTATCTGTAGGGTGGTGAAACAGCGGGAATTAAACACAGTGTTTATTTGTGGTCACACTCATTACTGCTTAACTCATTAATACGTAACCACTAAACAGCATGGCGCTTCTCATGCTGATGTCTTTCAAAGAGTGCCCTGTTACATACAGCTTAACCCTTAGCAGTGCAGGAGGCACTGAAGGTTTATCTAGCTCTGCCCTTTGGAGGGGAGGGATTTGGTGATGAGGGATTGATTGGGTGGGAGGGGCCTCCCCAGAGATACACAGCTGTGGTCTTTTTTTTTTTTTTCAGTGTTTTTTTTTTCTTAGAATAATCTCTAAATTTATTCTATGTATATATGTATAATATTATATACAGTGCGTACAAAAGGTTAGTGTACATTGTCCTCCTCACAGTCTGGTCTGGGCTTCAGGGATGTAAATCTCTATGCTGTCAGCGCTCTCTGTGGCAGAGTTGTGTCGATATGAGGCAGCTCTCTTTGCTGCCAGTAGCCTCTTCCTGGCTTCTTGCCTCTGGCGGTCAACTGAATCCAAGGAGCGGTCTTTCACTGGATGGACTTTTTGACGGATTGGCTTCTTTGGTATTGGAGGGGGTAGCTTCTTCTCCTCCTTAAAGATAAAAATAGCATATTTTGCCACTGAGATTAAATAAGGCTTGTATACAGATAGATATAGTATATACTATAGTATAGTGCTAGTATTAATTATAATTTGTGTAATTTCAGACCTTCTTTTATCTCATGCTTTTATCAACCTACTATCTTCTTCACTATTTAAGATCTTCTCTAGCTCCAGTTCAGTTAAATTGTTCTTCTTTACACTTATTTTTATTGGTGTCCCCAGCAGTTACCTGATGTCCTTATAAGTGCATTGAAAACATTATTGCTCCAAAAAAAACAAAAAAAAAGAAAGGTAAATTAGTCAAAGATGTTACTTAACCTAGTTTATGGATAGGAGGAGCACTGCGATTGGCCGAGGAGCGCTGCGATTGGCTGAGGAGCAGGGGCAGGAAAGTGTGAAAGAAAAGAACCAGAGGCACTAATAGCCTGCTTAATGGAGAACTAATGTGATAAACAGGAATAAAATATATAGACAAGCATTATGCATATATTACAAGTAGCACTATAAAATAGCGCAATTTATAAACAAGCAAACATTAATTCATAAAGTTTATTTAGCAAGGTCCTTTTCTGTGTGATATAATAGCTGCTAGGAAGTCAAAATGAAAAGTAATCCATGACAATATAAAGCACTTAAATTTTACTGGTAGTGCCATATCCGATCAGGAAAAACAGTGTTGAAGATCCAATAAGGTTAAGTTTTAATGCTGCCCGAACTTCAGCAAAGATACAGCAGGTCTGGATTTGCATTCATAATGTATTTAAAACTGATGCAGTGAGTCTGCAGAGCTGTGTAAACTTTAGTAGGACAGTATAGATCCACTTCATTAACAGCATGTGCATACTAACATATCATAGTAAAATATTTATAAGGCTGAAAAAAAGACACAAGTCCATCCAGTTCAGCCTATTATCCTGCAATGTTGATCCAGAGGGAGGCAAAAAAAATCCATGATGAAAAAGCCAATTATCCTCATCTTAGGGGAAAAAAAAACCTCCTCTTCAAATATGGCAAGCGGAATAATTACCTGGATCAAGAACCCACCTCCCATTATCTAATACCTATCATTTTTGATATTCCTACATTAAGGAAAACCCTTTTGTATGCTGATTTGAATCGATCATGAAAACTTCCTGAAGCAGAGACCTCCATAGCCTCACTGCTCTTGCAGTAAAGAATCCCTTTCGCCCTTGTTATACTTACAGCCCTTGGTATAAATAGTTCATGGGAGAGATCTCTGCACTGACCCCCTGATTTATTTATTTTTTGGTTAACCCTTTAGTTGTCTTCTTTTTCGAGATTAAATAAACTCAATTTTGATAAGTTTTCTTAGTACTGTAGTTTCCAAATTACTTTAGTAGCCTGCTTTTGAACCCCCTCAAGCTCATTTACATCTTTCTTGTGCACTGGTGCCCAAAGCTGAACACAGTATTCATGAGTAGTCTGACAGTGATTTGTAAAATGGTAGAACTATGTTCTCATATGTCCCTTTTAATGCACACCATGATCATATTTGCCTTGGCGGCAGCTGCTTGACATTGACTGCTATAGTTAAGTTCATCGTCAACTAAAACGTCAAAATCCTTTCCTAAATCCCTCAGTTTATTAAATGATCTATTCTATCCCCCAGAACATTCCTAGATTGAATCAGAACAATAAACCCACATTCCCTAGACTTCTCAGGTACTTTATTTAGGAAGACAGAATTATCCACTGTTCAAGTTGGTGACTTTTTAGACTTCACTGATGTCAAACTGGTAACATTTGATTGTTCTGTCCCAGTTACTGTATAAATTTGTGACTCTAGTTTTTTTGACGAAGAGACCTAAGAAGTCTTGAAAGCTTGCATTAACCCTACTCAGTTAACCAATAAAGGATATCACCAATATTCTACTTGTCTCTGCTTATGTCTTTGACTAACATGGAGCAACACTCTACTGCTTCATTCAACTGAGTTTTGAAGGTCTGTTAAACTGCATTAATAAGCACTGCAAAGAACTAAAGCTTGTACATAGTATTACAACTGTTCATCTCATGACTAGATTCCCATCATACCTTGCTTTCCAACAGTTTCCATCCATTGTCCTTTAGTTGTTGCAGCTCTGCAAACTTCATACTCACATCTTCAAATGATAGCTGAAGTAGATCCCAGAATCCAGCCAGATCTTGAGAAGTGGGCAGTGGGAATGAGGTTGGGTCCTGTGAAAAAGACAAAATGTAGCTTTGTGCAAATGGGAAAAAGAGCTTTGGCTCTGTAAAAGAACTTTTATAACAACAAAGGAATTCAAGCACTGTGCATAAAAAGATTCCTGAATTGGTGTATGTTTTGTGACACTTTTTTGTTGTAAAATCTTAAGAATCTTAAAACCAAAAGCAAAATGTAAATCTTTGGCAAATGCCAGAGGTTTACAGAGGCTGGGGCTTAGGAAAGCTAACTTGTGCGCAAGCACTAAGTTATAAATTAAGCAAAAATGTCCGGGGGATGTACCTTTTCATGGAAAAGTGGCCGGTACACGTCACACACACATTTCTTTGTTTGGGAGTTTTCCATTGCTGCTTATTAAAGCATCCTGCTTAACATGAAACAACTACTGGGGAGAAATGCTTCTCACTAAGGCATAATACTGCAAATGTAATCTGACTATAGTTCCCCTTTAAAACACAGAGTTTCTTTGGCAAAACAAATAACTTTAAAAAAAAACACCACTTTCAGAATAAAAAGTGCTTTGTCATTAATTCTGCTCATTAACTGACCTAAAAATATTACAGAGTCTTCCATATAAGATACATATACACTTTCCCTTATGGCTGGACTCTACAGACTTCCAACTCCAACCACACCCGAGTGGCTCTCCCAGCTGCCTTTTAAACAAGGTTTTAGCCTACAGCTGGGGTGATCTCCAGTGATATGTTTTCATAATTGGGGTGAAATATCTCCCCACAAACAACACTAAACCCTCACAATGCAAAACAAATATATGCCAACAGTATGCAAATAACAGAGTAATTTCAACCACTTACCATGTTCTGCTGGCAAAGACGGAAAAACTGCTGCACTTTCTGAGACATGAGAAGTTGCGAACTCCCAACTGCACTGCGGATCTTCTCCAAGACTGAGGAAAGCAGGGATGGCAGGAATGTTAGACATACGTTTGTATTTTAAAACAAAACATGCTGCAATATGATAGGATAATGATCATTTTTGCAGTTTTGTTTCTAGTTATTCTTTTTGGTGGTGAAGCATGTTTGCTCTAATTAATAAATTGTCTAGAAAAGAGCTGTAGAAAACCTGGTTAGGCTTTTTATTGGTATCAACTTACAGAATCTGAAGCTGTGGGCAAGAAGAGCTATGTGTTTCTCTGCTAAAATAATAACTACCCAGGTGCTTATGTGTTTACACAGCTGTTGAGTTGTTAAAGAATACTGCTACGCTCTAACACCTAGAAAATTCCAAATTGCATGACTGCTATAAAGAACTAGTTCTTTCCACTGTATGACGGCATATTAAAGGGGCACTATAGTGCTGATATAACTGCACACATACATATAAAACTCTTTATACTAAGCCAATATGCTGACCCAAATAGTTAAAAAACTTTTAGGGAAGAAATAATACTTGCCGTTAGTTTTCCTGAAAGCAAACATTTTCCTACCCTCGTTCCCCCTCCTCTTTGTGTTCTGCAAGTCAGGCAACATGAGAAGAAAAAGCTGCCTGACTGCTAATGGTTAAGTAATGTGCTGACCTTTTGGCTGCATAAATTAAGTTGTAATGCAGGAGATTACAGAGGGAAAGCTGACTTGTGCACATGTGCTAAGTAGTAAGTAGGGAAAAAATGTCCGGGGAGGGTACCTTTTTCATGGAAGACTGGCCAGTACATGTCACACACACATTTCCTGGTGCAGGAGTTTATCAGTGCTGCCTACTCAATCATTCTGCTTCACATGAAATAACTACTGGGGAGAAACGCTTCTCACTAAGGTATAGTACTTCATATGTAAAGATGTAATTTGACTATAGTTTCCCTTTAAGAAAAACATTTTGCATTACAGCATTGAAATGCTGACATGTAGCATGGTGTGGTTATTACGTATTTCTAAAAAAACTCTAGTTGTCCATTTCATTGACTATTTAATTTCCTTGATCTAAGGTTTATTATACAGTAAACTTTAAAGTGCACCTGTCACCTCAAAACTAATACTAATTTAGGTTTAATTACTAATTTATGAACTAATGAAATAAAAGTTTTTGAAAATATACATGTATTTTAAAAAAATGTACATTTATACAGTGTTTCTCTCTGTTATCTTCCCTGTCAGCCTGACTTTTCTTTCCCGAGTGTTGGGTGGGCAGAGCTAAATAATGATTGACATTATAGCTCCTCCAATCAGATCCCTTAAATCATGATCTAGCAGGGATATGATTAGAGGAGCTATAATGTCAATCATCATCCCCTGACCCAGGAAAGAAAAGTCAGGCTGACAGGAAAGAGAGAGAGAAACTCTGTTTAAAGGTACATTTAAAAAAAAAATAAAAAAATTATATATATATATATATATATATATATATATATATATATAT
>WMED01030358.1:0-10111 GCA_019650415.1 Pipa parva
TGATGCTGTGCAACCTGATAATGCTAGTGCACGTGCACATGAGATTTGGAGACGGGGAGATGAAAAACTCATGGAAGATGACAGAAAACACTGTATAAAGGTATATTTTTTAAAATGTATATATATTTACAAAACATTTATTTCATTAGTATTAGAGATTTGAGGTGACAGGTAGACTTTTTAAATTAAAAATACAGTGAAGGAAATAATTATTTGACCCCTTGCTGATTCTGTAAGTTTGCCCACTGACAGACAAGAATAGTTTATAATTTTAAGAGTAAGTTAATTTTAACATTGAGAGATAGAATATTTAAAATAAAATCCAGAAAAACCCATTGAATAAATTATATAAATTTATTTGGATTTTGCAGTGAGAAATAAGTATTTGATCTCCTACCAACCATTAAGAGTTCCACTCCTACAGAGCAGTTAGACGCTCCTAATCAAATCATTCCCTGCATTAAAGACAGCTGTCTTAAATAGTTACCAACATAAATATAGTAAGCTGGAAAAAGCTCCCAGTTGGAGCGAAATGTGTTCGCCTGGCCTCCACCCCATACATAGGTTGTAAGTCCACTCAGCTTACTATATTTTTGTTGCAATGCTGTTTGTACTACCTGTAATACAGTATATTTAGATGCTTACATTTACTGTCAGCGGATTCCGGTGGTATTTGCTGCCTATGTTTGCCTTATTTATCATGGGTTGGAGTGCCATATAGGAGATTGGCTCCCTTATTTTAATTGGTTTTAAAGGTTTTCTTTTGTATGTCACTTGTTTAAATAAAGTTCAGCACTTTCTTTACATACTTAGTGTGCGTACTTTGTAGGACTCTGTACTTCTCTCTTCGTACAGTTGCAAAATCAAAGCTATACTTGACAATTTGGCCTTTAGTCAATAAGGCCTTTTAACTGCTTCCTAGAGCAGTGGTTTTCAACCTTTTTATTGCCATGACCCTTTAGAATAATTCCCTGTGATTTGGCGACCCCCATTTATTAATTTATTATTGGGCAACCCCATTTAATCCTTATATTTCCAATGGTCTTAGGCGACCCCAGGCAAATCATCATTCAACCCCAGATGGGGTCGCGACCCACAGGTTGAGAACCGCTGTCCTAGAGGCACACAACGCTTATTTTCAAGTGAACTCTAGGCCCCCCAAAAATCTTCTGGTAACAGCCAGAGCCTTCATGGCATTATTTGAGAGTCCTTGATCTAGTAAGTACAGTGCAAACTCATTTATTTGCATGGTCATAGTGTTTTTTTTTTTTCAAAAACAATTGATTATATAGATACTTATCAATCAGATTTTCAAGTATTTCACTTATTTGTTTCTTTTTGATAAAAAACGCATTTTGCTGAAGTCATAGAAAAGCTAAGTCATATTAAAGATATCATAAGCCAAAACTGGTTCAAATGTGAATTTGGATTTATTTTATATTCTAAAATAAATACATATTTGTTTGGATGCAGGGTATATAAAACCTTAGGCAGAGCTAGCTGTACCCATGTCAGTTGACTGTTTTATCAAACTTTGCTTTTTCTGACTTAGATCTGGTTTGAATGGGAGACTTCTTGCTAGTATTTGCTAAATTTACTGTAAATAATGTGACTAGTGTATTCATTAGAAATGAGTTGATAGAAATTAACCCAAACTGTCCATTTTCCTGAAGTTTGTTGCTGGACTATTATTGCATCATAATATTGCATTTGTTTTACTGCAGCTCGGAAATTTACAGAAAAACACGAATGGGTATCATTGGAAAATGGAATTGGAACCGTAGGAATCAGCAAATTTGCACAGGTAATGGGTCTGTTTGTTTGGAACGTGATTGACTGCGAACTTTGATATCTGTTTAAAGTCAGTGATGCAACAGATTATTTTTATCAGATGTATATTGTTAGACTTTCACCCCTTCACCTATTTATAGTAGAATAAAGTAAAAATGAGTACTACAATACTTGAGGATACCTTTTTTTTTTTTTTCCATATTTGTGCGTATAGGCTAGGGTCACACTAGCTGTTTTTCATCTGAGCTGTGAAAATAGTTTCCATTGTTTCCTGCAGGACATTCCACACAGGCTATTGTGTTTTTTACCATGGACAGTAATGAGCTGATTTAAAAACAGCTAGTGTGACCCCAGCCTTAAGAAGACAAACGTTTAATAGGGATGCCTTTACTTTTCAAGTCTCAAACAACACAGAATTATGGAATTAAAAGAACCGTTACACCAAAAGTGGAAATTGCCTCAAATGCAATTCTAGTTACAATAAACTCAGTGTGGTTGCTCAGTGGTTAGCACTGCTGCCTTGCAGCGCTGGACTCTGGGTTCAATTCCACCCTGGACTTCATCTGCATGGAGTTTGTAGGTTCTCCCCGCACCTGCGTGGGTTTCCTCCGGGCACTCCAGTTTCCTCCCACAATCCAAAAACATACATCTGTGTGTGTGTGTGACAAAATGGGGAAACTAGATTGCAAGCTCCACAGGGCAGGGACTGAAGTGAATGATGAATCTCTTTAAAGCAGAGTGTAATATAGTAGCGCTATACAAGAATGAATAAATAGTAATAAAAGTAATTTTTAATTTAAATTGGGCTTTAAGGAACACTTCCCCTATATGCTTTATAACAGTGGGACTGGGTGAGGTTTGTTAAACAACATGGCTGTTGTCAGTTAAAAAAAAAAAAACATTATGGGAGGTGTTCACTTGGTGTATGTTTCTGGCCTATTAAAAGGTTGTAATCACTTGTGGTGTGTGTTGTCATTTCTTCTTGCAACAGTGCAACAAAGTTTCTATAGAGGGTTCCAAAATGTTGGTTGTATGTTTAATCTTGTTTTATTAGAAGTGATTAACTTCATTAAAGAAAGTTTGTTTGTTTTTAGTCCCTGATGAGCCCTCTTATCATGCAATAGATAGTTACGCATAAGTATATGATAATAAGTATCCAATTTTATAAGGGCCTAATATACATAATATAGAATTTAAAATCACTAGCTAACTAGCCCTCAGTTCTGTAAATTCAGTGTTAAACCAACTGATCAAACAGAGATGTATGCTGAATTTCATCAGTTTGTGCAAAACATAGCAGTAACATGCCAAACCGCAAATAACACAAAACTACAACAAACAGTAGGTTAAATGATTTTCTCTGTTGGCATTCAAATTTAGCATTTTTTGTCAGATCTTTCATTTAACTTACAGAAAGATGGTTATGTGGAAGGAATACATTACGTTTGTCTGTGTTTAATAATGTTGCAGGGGTTAAATCAATGCAAAAGCAACTTTATAGATGCATCTGTTATCTTGTGTTCCTTGATTCTGATGTTCTGGATGCTGGAACGAATACTGACATTGTTACTAGCCAATTTTGGATTGCAATAAGATATTGTATGTTGAACGTTTAGGGGCTTATTCACTACAGTCCTAATTGTTGCATATAGGTGCGAATTTACCAGATAAAGACAGTCGCAATAGGCTGCTACTGCCGCCGTTGCGTCTTTATAATGAAAATATTGTCGCAGTCGCGACTTTATTATTGGAAAATTGTCACAATCTTAACTTTAAAAAAATTGTCACAACTTTACAAATGGTTAAATTGTCTCTGATTTGCTAAGGGAATCCACTGTTTGAGAATTCAAATTCTCACTTTAGTGAATAACCCCCTTAGGACCTAAAATGAAACTTAAATCAAGCTAGTAATGGCCAGTGGTAAAACCAGGCATGTTGCGTGGGACTCCATCATAGACTTTAGAAGCATTTTTTTTGGTTTTGCATGCTCTGATAAAGAATAAAAACTGTGCCTTTCTACATTGATTTCTAGATGCATAAGAAATATTGTATGTTACGTATGTTCTTTATCTTTCTTTCAGGATGCACTAGGAGAAGTGGTGTACTGTGGGCTCCCAGAAGTTGGTACAAAACTAAACAAAATGGGTGTGTAACTCTTCATGTGTATATTCTTACTTGGGGTGAACATTTGCGGCAGTTCTGAGAGTATTATAACTTTTGCAAACGAAATACAAATGTACAAATGTTTGAATCAATAATCTGGCTCTGTAAGATAAATTGTTTTCTGCACCTCATTTAGGCATGGTAACTTAAAGTGCACCTGTCACCTCAAAATTATTACTAATCTAGGTTGTACTAATGAAATGTTTTGTAAATATATATGTATTTTAAATATGTACCTTTATACAGCATTTCTCTCTGTCATCTCCCCTGTCAGCCTGCCTTTTCTTTCCTGGGTGGGTGGGGCTAAATGACATTATAGCTCCTCCAATCAGGTCCCTGCTAGATTGTGATTTAAGGGAACTGATTGGAGGAACTATGCCATGTATTTAGCCCTGCCCAGCTAACACTCGAGAAAGAAAAGTCAGGCTGACAGAGAGACGCTGTATAAAGATACATTTTTAAAAATATTTATTTACAAAAACTTTTATTTCATTAGAAGAACCTAAATTAGTATTAGTTTTGATGTGACAGGTGCACATTAAGTTGCTGTCTGGAGCTCATTTCCCATCAGTATTTTCTTTAAAGTAAGCAGTGGGCATGTCTACTTGTGTTCCTACCTGGCCTGCTTCAGAATAGCACATTGTTTTGTTTCTTCTGTTTTTCGTTTGGGCCTGCAATTAAACTTTTCAACCAGCAGATGGCAATGTGTAATCTCTTTAGCACTTGTCCAATACACAGCCACCTGTTGTTTGAATAGTAATAATATGTTGCAGCCTGAACTAAAAGAAAAACAAACTTGATAACGCAGTACTCTGATTCAGAGGATGGATTAAGAGAAAACCAGTTATATAAATTGGCGTCGGACAGCTTCATAATAAGTGAAGAGCAAAAATTTGAGAAGAAAAATTAAACTTTTCATAGATATAGTAGGATTTAATGTAAGATTCTGTATACTAAAACTGATCACTTCAGATACAGAGTTAGAATTATTAAAGTGTTTAAGAACCTGTATGTTACCTTTAAAGGTGACTAGCTGAACTGACCCTTTCAGCCAGGCAGGGGGGCTCATCCTGAAGCTGCCTGAGCTCTGCAGGGATTGCTGTGCGCCTATAAGTGTGACTTACACATCAGAAGCTACAGCCAGCATTTAACTTTAGTTCCCTTTTAATGGCTAATGCGTTTTAGGTACCTCTAATTCCAGGGGAATTTGTAAAATGGTTTTGTAGAAAATTCAATATACTAATGTACCCTGACACTTCATCACTAAACAACATTAAACTGAGTATCAGTGACGCATACTCAGTTCTGTTTTTCACACATGCTCTGTAAGAAGTCAATGCCCTGGGCAACAGCTTTCCCAGCAAGGGGTAAAGCAGAAATGCAACAAATGCTGCTTTGTACTTTTGAAATGAGGTTAAACTCAGTTGCCGAGAGATAATTAACCTAATGAGCTGCCTGTGAACTATCTTGATAAGACAGCATTGGAGGCCATTTATCAAGTAACCAATAGTGATCTTCGGTTAACCTTTAAATTATAATTTTCAGCATGTGTAGGGGCTAATTGTTTTTGTATTTTAGTTTCTAGTAAAAACTGCAGGCACTGGCTTTATTTTTCTTGCAAGATAAATGAAAACCGAAAATGGCTAAAAGAACAAAATTCCTGAGGGTTAACTCTAGGCTGGAATCCCCTTTATATAGTGGATGGGGTACTATTGAAGCACATGGGTGAAATCTGAGGGGGTCACAAAAGCTTACGTTACCAATTTTATTCTCACTCTTTTCTCAGTCTTCATTTTTTCCTTTTAATAAATTTAAAGAAATACCTACAAATGTAAATATGTATATTTTCATTTATAAAGCACCACAAGGTTACGCCGCCCTGTACAATTCAACAATCCAGCTATAATACAGACAAGGGAAGTTTGTAACAAAGAACAAGTGAAGTAAATTTCAAGCATATCATCAAGAATATACACCACTCGGGCCAGGCCGTGACTGAAACAAGAAGATAAAGGTCCCTGCTCCATAGAGCTTAACGATCTAAATATGAGAGAGACTTACTTAAACATATAGGAGGGCAAAGTGACAGTTCGTTTGGCTATAGTTTCCAATTTAATAGTTCTAGTTTCTAATTAAATTAATAAATTAAAACTATAAATTTTGAATAAATAGTTGCATAAATATAAAATATAGACATGAAAACCAGCGCTAGTGCTTTAAGAGGTAAGATTATAATTTAGATTTGAAGATATTGATGGATTGCTCTTGAAGGAGGTAGAGGGGTGTAGAATTCCAAAAATAAGGTGCAGAATGGGAGAGGGATTTAAGATGAGCACTGTATTGGATGCAATTTTTGGATATTAATGAAATAAATACTAAACTTTTAGTAACTGAAGGGGAGACAGAATTATAAAGTAACAATGGTTATTCAATCTTGCATAAATGGGGTTATTCACTAAGGTGCGAATTTGACTGTCAAATTCGCAAACATCGAATTCCCATAGTAAATCTGCTACAATTTCCCTGTTGTAAAGTCGCGACAGTCTTTTAATGTTAAGATTGCGACAATTTTCCCTTAATAAAGTCGGACTGCGACGATACTCTCATTATAGAGACACGACTGTGACAGTAGCAGCCTATTGCGACTATCTTTATCTGGCGAATTCGCACCTATATGCAACAATTCACACTTTAGTGAATAACCACCTAAATGTTTTCTATTTGATGCATAGGAGCATATTCCCAGATTACAGCATATTCACTTGCTCTTTCCCTACAGATGAGTTTGGTGCATTGGAAAGTGTGAAAGCTGCTAGTGAACTGTATTCTCCTCTAACCGGGAAAGTCACAGAGGTAAATGAAGCACTAACAGAGACTCCAGGCCTGGTAAACCAATCCTGTTACGAGGCAGGTAAGTTCTTATCGGTACATATAGCTGTTTAATGTGCCTATCAATTGGAATGCATTCCATGTCTGCTTGATTGCACTGAAGTTAATGTTTCCATATATTGGAACGTGTTTTATTCATAAATGGTGGTAAAAATAAATCCATGGAAACATCATACACACCACTGCATTTTTCCTATTTTTATATCCAAACTGAGCTAATTTGTACACTTGTTTCTGCTGTATGTTAGCAATATATTCTAGGTTTCTTGAATATATTATTCCTTTAGAGGATATTAAGTAAAAAAAAAAAAACTTACTTATCCCAAAGTACTTTTTTATAACTACATCCTCATCTTTTTAATTCTTATGTTACTATTATTTGCTTCTGTAGAAACCTTCACCAGGGCCAGAGCTTTAGGGGGGAATTCAGCAAGCTCCGAAGTGAGGCGCGTAGTTGTTCACCTCACTTCGGAAAAACTGAAATGCGCATGCTGATGTCCTGCACGCGGACATCAGCATGCGCATTAAAGGGATTCCCCTCCCGGCGAGAGCACTCGAGTCTCCTTGCCAGGAGGGGAATCCCTTTAATGCGCTCGCTGATGTCCGCGTGCAGGACATCAGCGGGCGCATGTCAGTTGTTCCAAAGTGAGGCGAACACTACGCGCCTCACTTCGGAGCTTGCTGAATTCCCCCCTTAGTCACAAATAAAGACTATTGCAGTCTACTATAGCATGAATGCAAGCCCCGCTGAACTTCTAAAACAATTATGTATTGTGAGTTCCCCCATAGCCATTCATAAATGAGACCTTTATGGACACAAACTTGTTCAGGTGATTTAAGATGTAAAGTTTATATTTTTATTTATTTTTAGGCTGGATAATAAAGATGACCGTAGACGTGCCCTCAGAGCTCGATGAACTCATGAGTGAAGATGCATATGAAAAATACATAAAGTCAATTGAAGACTGATTAAAAAGAGAAAAACTTTGTGGAACATATCCCAGCTAGCAGATGTGTCCCTGTGTAGATTTAGCGGTGTGATTCCACACTGCTGGGGATTTCAAACTGCAGCAATAATGGTTTTAAATGAATGCAACTCCAATGATATTCACGTCGGACTGGAATAATGGCCCTTATTCAGGAGTTTCCCCCTTATCACTGATATGCTTGCATCCATTATTATCTTTTTATTTTTAGAAAGTCATAATTACCCTAAACTTAGTAATCAACGTACCACAATATTGTAGTTGCCTGTAAAAATGCTGCAGAGCTCTGCTGCTATAAAAGCATACATTGATTTTTCCATTATAATACAGACTGTACTTCCCTATGTGCTAAAACAAAATTGTCCCTAGATGGTGCATACTGCATCAGTATACCCAAGACAAACTTTCCTCTCTGCTGCACGTTCAAAGATTTTTTTCCTTGTAATTAAAATGGATCTATCAAATTTTGTTTTACCCTGATATTTTTTCTCAAACTTACAATTACTTAAAGGGGGCATGAGGGGTTAAGTAAGAGCTTTCCCTCTTTGATTATGTCAATCATTTAAATATTCTGTGCTAATTAAATACGTACCTTTTTAGACATGGCATGGGAATTTAATTTAGTTAATGCCTGGAGATTATTTTCCTTAATGTGTTAAATGAAATAAATAGTGGGTGTGTCCAAGCCTTGAACATACATGTATATATGTATGTTTGTTCAGTATTGCTTGTGACTTGGTAAAGTGAGTACAGACCTCTTGAAAGATAGTCTATTTAAAATGAGTGTTAGTCCAATAAAAAAGGATATCACTAAGTATTGCAATACTATATATGCAAACATTTGACTAGGCATTTAGCAGTGTATTGTAGAGTGAATTTGATGAAGAGGGCCTAACTGAACAAAATTCATCAAGAGTCTAAGACAAAGCACAGACACAAGTGTGTCATGAAATCAAAACCACTATTAAGGGTGTGATGTTAACCAGCAACAGAAGAGTCATTTGTTTATATGTTTGGAATTAGAAAAAAACAGGCAAGTGTAAGGATCTGCATAACTAGGGCCAAATTTTTATGTGGACTGGGTCAGAGCATTGCTAAAACAGCAGATCTTGTGGGTGTTTCAGGTAATCCAAAAGTGGTCCATGGAAGGACAAGCAGTGAACCGGCACCTAGCTGACATAACAGTTCTGGTCCTCTAATGTCCCACCTTGCAACTTACAAGACTTAATACCATTCTGCTTTAGCAGATCATAAATATGCCTAACTGGCTTCACTGCAGTAAAAGATGTAGTCCTCTAGCCTGCCACAGGCTATTTATGTATTTGGCAGAAATGAATATTACTAATCCAACAAAATATATGGACATTTTCTCAACTGACTATAAACATTTCTCTAGCATGCACCAAGCATGTTTGTTTGGTAGGGTCATTGTATGGTGAAGCTAGCCTTCAAAATATTGGAAGGCACATGATACTGAAAAGCTTGCATGACTATTAGTCCCGTCAACATTTGGCCATGACTACAACTATGTATGAAATACATTTATACAGGTGAAAATTCAGACGACTCTTTAGTAAATGTAATTAAATCCCTTTCATGGAAAAGGATTTTCTATGATATTTGCATATACCATGCAGTAGCTACTGTGTTTACCCAAAAATAAGACAGTGTCTTATATTTTTTGCTCCCAAAGTTACACTGTCTTATTTTCAGGGGATGTCTTATATTTCTCTAAAGAAAAAAATCAAACTCATACAAAGTAAAAAAAAAAACAACAAAATGGGAAGAAATACAATATTTAAAATACACTTTGCTGCTTGCCCCCTTCAGTGGACATGGAGTAGGGAGGGGCTTTAACAGATCTTACTCACAATCCTATTTTCACCCCCTCCCTGATCCATGTCCTCTGAAGGGAACGGGGGTGCTATCCTGGTGCTCACCCTCCTTTTCACTTTTCTCTACCTCTTCTGCTGCTCGGCTCCATCTGCAATAGATTACTGTTACAGCGCTCCTCACTTCCTCCTCCACTACTTCTTGATGACATCATTAGTGTGCGCCAGGGGAGGCAGAGAAGAGCGCTGTAATAGGAGGATGTCTGCAGAAGCCGGTATTCGGGGTGCCTTATTTCAAATGTCACAGTAAAATATCCCCCATGCCTTATTTTCGGGGGATGTCTTACTTTCAGGGAAACAGGGTAGTTAAAGGAACAGTTTAGGCACCAACAGTTTCCAGTGCATTTGGCACTGTTAAATAAAAGTTAAATGCTTTGTCATAAATTATTT
>WMED01030359.1:0-10111 GCA_019650415.1 Pipa parva
ACATTATAGCTCCTCCAATCAGATCCCTTAAATCACAATCTAGCATGGATCTGATTGGAGAAGCTATAAGGACCCGACTCATAGTTTGTTTACTAAATATATGCAGCGTCCAGTCCAGTCCTGAATTGTATTGGATTGTGTTCTATCTCCGGTCTCATAGCTGCAACAATCTGTTAAGGAGACAATTTCCCATTTTGCCCACTGTTTTCTATAGAATGTTAGATAATGCATATTTGTAAACTAACCCAAAAAAAGATAGCTGCAACCAGCAGAGAGAAGAACACAAAAACTTTATAAAAATAACTATTGTGACAATTTTCTTTTCCATGTTAAATTTGTTCTTGTTAAATGACATGCCTGTTTGTTCTGAAATATTTGCATTTAGTGGGGAGAAAAGCAAGACAATTTACCTTGTTTTGCTTTATCTTTTTGTTTTTAGCAGCCAGAAATTCAGTTTGTTGATCATCATGTTTCTAGTGTGCACTTGCTGTAGTTTTTATTTTTAATTTCCTTTTTGTTCATGCTCTGCTATTGCTCTTCCAGTCTGTAGTTTGCTCACTGCCAGGTTAGCAAGTTAATGGACTATAGCAATCAGGAAAACTTTAAAATGTAAATAATAGCATGTTATAGGGTCACTGACATTAGAAAAAGAAAACTGACTTTTGGGTTGGTGCGACAGTTATTTTTATAATGTCAATCTTTTTTTGGGTAGTTTACAAATATGCATTGTCTAACATTCTATAGAAAACAGTGGGAAGAAGGGGAGTTTGTTACCTTAACAGATTGTTGTAGCCATGAGAGCAGGGATAGAACACAATGCAATACAATTCAGGAATCTAAAATAAAATAAAACATTTTTACAGGTTTGATGTAGGATCTTTGAACACCTGATGAAGGGAGGCTGTTGCCCCCCACCCCCCTTTCAAATGTTGTCAACTTATTCTGCAATAATATGGGGATTTCCTTTTGATATAACACTGTGAGCAGCCTCGATTTATTTCCATTGCACAAGTTGGTTTGGGTCTGTAGGAGCCCTTCCTGGCTAGCTCTTGTAAAAAGCAAAGGTGAATGTGTCATGACTGTTAAACCGTTTTGATGTAGGATTGACCACCATTCCAAAATAGTTTTTTTTTTTCTTTCCTTTTTCTGGTGTTACTGGTCCTTTAATTTAAAAAATTGCACAAAATACAGAACTTAAGCCCAATTAAAAACCATTTTAATATGTGTTGGCTAGCAGCATTCTTAAATTTATTTCCAAGGTGAATAACTCCTTTTATGTCAACAAATTACAAATACAAGTGAAAGGAATTAATTAAAAAGCAAAATGTATATCACTGCATAATAAAATATTTTACGTTATCATATTTAAAGGAGAAATAATAATAAGCGTGCAGTAATTATTTTGGCTGTCAGAGTTCACTCAATGCTGAGCAGTGAAATCATCACTGGGCATACCTGAAGTAGGCATGGTGACGTTGACGCTGCTCTGCACTGCCAATGGCAGTTAGGAGGGGGAGCCAGAGTGCAGCTCCATAGCTGTATTGATCGCTGTGAAATTGCCTTCATACTTATAAATAGCTACTCCATTCCCCATGAAAGTTCGTACTTCCCAGCTAGTGCCAGTTATATTTTTTAATAAATGAATTTAATATCTGTATTTATTTTTTAAGTATGAAGCTGCATAATATTCTCAAGTATTAGGCTGATTAGAAAGTTGGTATACAACTGGACTGTGAATAGAAAAGTTGTACTTTCATTTAGGATCTCCGTTTTCTTTACTGGTTACTAATGGTCTCTGTTGTATAATGTGAAGTGCATTGGTTTTTCTGTCAGCCTCTACAAAGTTTTGTGCCAGTTTGCCAGACTACCTCAGTTGGTGCAACTGCTTTGGATGCAAGTGCATTACGTTAAAATTTGCTTTGGTTCCCCCATTGCTTGTGTTTGTGCAAAAAGAGAGAGGCTAGTGCCATCCAGCTAGCCTGTACATATAATGTCCCTTTAATTTTTCTATAATAAAAGACATGGAAATGCCTATGTACACTTGATACCAGAAGTTTGCATATACTATATAAAAATACAATTATGCCTGTTTTTTTCACTATCTGACATGAAATTCGAATAAACCTTACCAGTTTTCAGTCAGTTGGGATTATCAAAATTATTTATATTTGCCAAATGCCAAAATAATGAGAGAGAATTTTTTAAAGGCATTTTTAATACTTTCTGCAAAGTCAAAGGTTTACATATGTTTCATAGGTATTTGGTAGCATTACCCTTAAATTGTATGATTTGAGTGAAACATTTTGGATCTCCTTCCACAAGCTTCTCACAATAGTAGGAGTTTTGGCCCATTCCTCCTGACAGAACTGGTGTAACTGAGCCATATTTGTAAGTTGCCTTGCTTGTACCTGCCTTTTCAGCTTTGTCCATACATTTTCAATAGGATTGAGATCAAGGCTTTGTGATGGCCACTCCATAATATTGATTATTCTTAAAGGAACAGTCTGACCGAATTAAAAAAGAATACATTTTATTATTTATGCCATCACCTTTTTGTAAATACGATTATTGATTTTTTTTTTAAACTTAAAATTCTTAAGTGTAAAGAAGTTCTATACAGCACTTCCGTGTTGCGTTCCCCAGCTACCAACAGCGCCGGGGATTCTACGGCGTCCTAATCAAGAAGGTCCCTATCAGGAACGCATTCCTCACTTGCCATGCCGCATCAGCATTTCCTAGAAGTCACATGGAGACTGTGCACATCATCCAGGGAAGGTGCATTGATCACGTGCACACCCTCCATGTGACTTCTAGGAAGTGCTGATGTGGGGCTTCAGTAGGATTGGGGGAAGGTGTGGAATGTGCTCCTGTTAGGGATCTCCTGATTAGGATGCCTTAGAGTCGCTGGCGCTGTTGCAGGCTGGGGAATGCAACACTGAAGTGGTGCATAGCACTTCTTTACAATTTATTATCAGTTTTTTATAAAAAGTTAAATTTCTTGCCTGTATTTACAAAAAGGTGATGGCATAAATAATCATATGTATTTTTTTTAAAATTTGACCTGACTGTTCCTTTAAGAATAACCAAATCAATGAAAAAATGATGGTGCATTTATACACACTTTCCTATGCATTTTACAAAAAATAGCATGAGTGGGGTTTCTTCTGTGTGCAACACCTCATGTACTCATCCCTTTTCCCTCATGTTTGACCGCTATTGTTCAATTTCAATTGCTGTATTTTTTCACGTTGCGTTTTATGCACTCAAAAAAACTCAATTTGAAGTGTCCCAGTGCATATTCCTCTCTAAAATGCAAGTGTGATTTTGCACAGCCAAAAGTCCATGTATTTTCGTATGGGCTTATTTTTTTTCGCTTTATTTTTTATTTTTAAAAACTGTATAAAATACGCCAGTGTGAAACCGGCTTTTATTATCTGAAGTTTCATGGGAAACAATGAGACTAGCAGGGAGTTTGCTTACAGATAAAAAGATAGCATCATCTACAAAACTCTATACAAATCAGAAATTCAAGTTCAAAGAAATAATTTGTACAATTATATATGATGGTGAAAATATCTGGCTAATCCAGATTTTTTTTTACATTGTCGTTGCTAGTCCGTGATATTATTCCTTGTACAAAACCTATACCCAAGCAGTTCAACTGATATTTGCACCATTTTATTATGTAATAGTAGTTAACATATGGAGGATAATTCAGCAATGTGCGAAGTGAGCTCCAGATCCTTCTCAGCACTTTGCACATGCTGTTATGTGCTCACTGATGTCCTGCATGCAGACATCGGCGAATGCTTTAAAGGGATTCCAGTCTCGGCGAGACAACTCGCGTTGCCTCGCTGAGACTGGAATCCCTTTAAAGACATCAGCGAGCGCGTAACAGCATGTGCGAAGTGATACGAAGGATCTGGAGCTCACTTCGCACATTGCTAAATTACCCCCATGGTGTTTGAGTGGGTTAATACCTCCCTTCCTGAGGTTGGTGTGATAAGTTTTATTCTTGAGTGGGGAAGACACCTGACTACAACAAACAATGCTGTTTAATAAAAAGTAGTAACTTCACCAATAAAAATGCCATTTGAGCTAGAATAAGTATGTTTGTTTTTTTTTTTTGTTTTTTTTTTTTTTTTTACAAGTTTGGGGTCAGGCTTTGATTTGTCACAAAGTCGTGTTCCTGGTGACGACAGTGTATGTGAGAGTAACTTGATGACATGTACACAAGATTAAACTATTGCTTAGTGCAGCTAATTGCAGATAAACATTAGAAATTACAAATATAGCTGCCAAGTTAAGAGGCAGACACATATTTAAATTAATGGCAAATATCAAAAGACATGTATTTAAATATTCTGTGTATCTCAACGTGTGTGTATATTTTTATGGGAATATGAGAAACACTAATTCTATTTTTTTTTTTTGTTTTTACTTTTAAGAATTGAATAGGGTGAAGCTGGAGCCACGCCTGCGATCATGATTTAACAGTATATGCCTAATGCTTTACAGATCAGCTGAAGTTTTGCCCCGTTTTTTGGAGCTGTGGATATTTGCTTGCTTTCAAGTATTTGTTTGGCGGCACAAGTATAGACATGGCCAGCAAGAGGAAATCCACCACTCCTTGCATGATACCTCTTAAGACTTTAGCAGTAGACACAAGCACAGATATTTCAGAAGAATTTAAGGAAAAATCTTCAGAGCAAGAAAGTTCAGAACTTTTACCACTTACTGATCTCAGTGACAGCTGTACAGATGTACAGCCAAATGGTCATCAAAATGTGGATGGGGAAAAGTTTTTTTGTAAATACTGTAACTTTGGTTCTCATGACACACAAAGGTTTGTTGATCACATGGTGGATACACATGTAGGTTTCAGAGAAGATCCCTCATATGTTTGCATTGCATGCAGCTTCCTTGTAAAGGATCCCAAAGAACTAGAAGCTCACAATGCTGAGTGTCATTCTGGTGACTCTAACCTTACCTGGGGTGTGGCAAAGCATGAGAGCTACACAGTTGTGGAACAAAGTCTTGGAGACCCTAGTACAGGTCCAGATATGACTGACCATATGCCTGAACAGGGTGTTGATGAATGTTCTGAAATTGCAATCACCAAAACTCCCATCATGAAAATAATGAAGAGCAAGACTGAAACTAAAAAAATTGTTACAATAAAAGATTCCAATCATATACAAAATGAGATTGAGAAAAACCCCCACATTTTATCCAATAATGGAATCCTACCTCTAAGCAAGGTTGGCACAAATGTGAATTCCTCTCCAATTGTTAATGGCTCCATCATAGGGACAGTTCCAGTTTTGCAAGCTGGTGTCACCCAGCTAGTGTCAATAAATTCCTCACAGTCGTTGATGCAGTCCAAGCTTCCAACAACAATAATCTCACCAATATTGCCTAAATCATCAGTTCAAAAGTCTCAACCATTTACAAATAGTCAACAGTCTATTGCATCTAAAAATCTCCCTAAAGTAATGATTCCTTTAAGCAGCATTCCAACTTATAATGTCTCAATGGATTCTAACTGTTTCCTGAAAAACTCCTTTAACAAGTTTCCTTATCCCACAAAAGCTGAGCTTTGCTATCTAACAGTAGTGACAAAATATCCAGAAGAACAGATAAAAATATGGTTTACAGCTCAGCGATTAAAACAAGGCATCAGCTGGACACCTGAAGAGATTGAAGACTCTAGAAAAAAAATGTTTAACACGATAATCCAGTCCATCCCCCAGCCCATGCCTCAGCCAACTATAACTGTTCTTAATGCACCAATTGTCACAAATGCCAATAATGTTCAGCATCTTATCCAAGCGACTTTACCTGGTCAGATTGTTGGGCAGCCACAAGGAGCAAGTGGTTTGCTTGTAACACAGCCTATTATTTCTAATGGTATACAAGGAGCCAACACTTCAGTGCCACTTGCTGTGACACCTCTCCCATCCCATCAGGCTACTACGCATTCCCGATCATCCTTATCAGCTGTAAGTGTTGTTGGCACAAGTCGCCCATTAGCATCTGCATCTCCAACCATTACTCCAAGCACGTATGATCCCACCAGTAACAGGTGCAAAAAATCAAGGCAACAGTTAACCGCCCTGAAAAACAGTTTTTCTAAAAGTCAATTTCCATCGCATGGGGAAGTTGCAAGATTAACAAAAATAACTGGACTTTCCACAAGGGATGTAAGAAAATGGTTTAGTGATAAAAGGTATCACTGGCGCAATAAAGCATCAAATGCCACTGAAAGTGAAACTGTACTTGACACCTCCGCAGACATCACTTATTCCATGTTAAAAGAACAGGAGATTAGTTACACATTGCCTACAAGTGTTTCCACTACATCACATTCATCAAGGAGACAATCCTGGAGTCAGAATCCAGACTTTACACTAACAAAATATAAAGAAAGGGCACCTGAGCAAATAAGGGCTTTGGAGAAAAGCTTCTTCCAAAGCATTTTTCCTTCTGAGGATGAAGTTAATCGTTTAAGAAGCGAGACAAAAATGACTAGACGGGAGATTGACAGCTGGTTCTCTGAGAAACGCAAGAGACTGGAGGAAGAGAATAAGAAATCAAAGATTGAGGAAACAGAGTATGATGATGATGATGATTCGGTTGATGAAATGGTGATTTCTGAGGACGTTGATTCTCCACTTCCAGAAAACACTGTCCAAGTACTCAATGAAAGAAAAGTAAATCCAATTAAAATAAATCTTAAGGATCTCCGTGTTACAGAATCTAGTGACTGCACAGAGATGGCAAGTGAAAACTACAAGAGTGTGGGGATAGACGGGGAAAACAAAGCAGAGTCATCTCCCAAAAACAGGCAACACCCTAAGAAAACTGCACAACAAAGGGATATCTTGAAGCAAATGTTTGTCCAGACTCAGTGGCCTTCAAATGAGGAATATGATCATCTAACTGAACAGACAGGGCTCCCACGTTCAGATATTGTACGCTGGTTTGGGGACTGCCGGTACTCTTTTAAAAATGGCCAGTTAAGGTGGTATGACCGTTATAAAAAATATCATGTGGACTACAGCTCTTTTTCATATCAGCCTCTTATAGACTATTACAACCAGCACCACATGATTTATGATTATGATATTGAAGGTCTTTGTGAGAAGACTGGTTTGACTCCAGATCAAGTGAGATCTTGGTTTGCAGAAAGGCTGGAAGATGATGTCCCAGCTGCATCAGACACTGGAAGTGATGGTCCACACTCAGAAAGTGGTGAGAAGGCAGTAAACCAAAAGGATGCATATGATGTGGTTTCTGAGGCATCAGAAAACAGTGAATCCTGGGAGCCAACAACTGGGGAGCCTTACTCAAATTTCAATCAGTCAAAGCTGCAGTCAAGCATCCAGCTTGGTAAATATTTTTGTTTGTATACAAATATTTTTTCCATAAAATATATTTTAGGCTTTAACATTCAGAGAATTGCTGTAATTGGTAAAAGGCTTTGTTAATGAACTAGAAGTGCTTTCTACAGAAGAATATCTGTTTAATAGAAGGGTCTAGCCTATTCATGTGCATGTGACTCTCCCAACTTTCTCTAAAGACTTTTCTAGTGTTAGCATTTTACTTGATATTACCTCCTGAATTTCAAAGCTGTTCTATGTAGCTTAGTATAAATTCTGCTGCAACTTTTATTTAGGTCCTCAAATTAAGAAAACCTTATATATTTTTCTATGTAGCAAGCATGCATTTGATTAAAACAAAAAACAAAACAGATAACTTTGCTTTTCTGCTCTGATCAGTCTGCAGCTTTTGTTGAAATTGTCTAAATTTTACTTTGAATAAAGTTTTGCCAGGTTTACCTGATATTTCCACTTGTAAAAAGTTAATGAATTGTGTTTTTTAAAATTTCAGTATTATCAGACTACATTTTGTCATGCAAACATATAGGGGTGGTTCAATATGCCTTGTGGTTTTGCACATAGTGCACCTGCTTCTTTCAGCAGGCGTTTTATAGCAAGTAACTAGGTCAATCTAGGTTATTTATTTTTACTGTAAAATGCCTAACAGAAGTGGAAATAGCTGTCATCAGTGCTCCAGGTAAGTGAATGGTGGATTTTTGAATAATAATAATTAATAATAGTTTTATTAATTATATAAAAGGTGTGGCATTGTGAAATCAACAATATCTCCTATTAAGAATGTTACCTGCTCAAAGGTAGCTGCACTGTATTAAGTGAAAGAAAAATTGCATTAATTGGGTATACAACCTTTGGGCTTGTAGAATAGAAATAAAAATAAGGGACTCCCTATTTAGACGATCTTTTGATCTAGGACCCTTCTTTGTCTCTTGCACAACAGATGGTGTTGTGCCAGACAGCTGTCAGTCCTGTTGGATTCTAGACTTAATAAAATTTAACCTGTTGCCATCTCAGGAAAATCATTTCCTTAGAATGGTTTTCAATTCAAGAGTTTTAGGATCAGTCTTTCACAAGACAAGAAAGACAAGTATGATTCTGGAGACTTCCATAGTGATGTCTCAGCATTTCCCTTCAATCTGATTTTGCATGAAGGTACTGAGGATTCTAGTGCCTTCAGTAGACATGGTTCCATATGCACTGTTTCAGCGCTGTCCATCCCAAATGGACATTCTAAAGAAGTGGAAGAGGCATCCTCTATCCACAGGGAAATTTTTGGAAGGGAATACTCTCCTTTCCCTAATGTGTAGGCAAAAGACCCTGTAAACTTTCAGAGCGGAAGACCTTAGGACCCACTCTATGGGAGTTAATTTTGTCAGATGCTCCCCTTTTAGTTAGTTTCTGTGTCCTCCAGCCATTCATATTCTGGGGATCTTAATCTGGGAAACATGTTTTTACTTGTCAAGGTTCTGTCCCTGGAGAGCGGAGATTGAATCCGAAAATATTCCATCTACCGATTCTAAGGTGCGGTCTCCCTCACATAGATTTCATTGTGTTGACATTCATCTTCTAACTTCAGTAGTCTTACTCCAGAGTTCAGGTTCCCGAGGTCATAGTGACAGATGCAATGTGCTTTCTATGGAAACGCCAACAGGCGTTTATGTACCCTCCTCTAGCTTAAAAAAAAAAAAGTTTTGAGAACTTTTCAGAACATACACAGGGACAAAGTCAAAATCATTTTAATAACTCCTTATGGGCCCAGGAGATTGTGTTTTGTGGACCTGTTGTCCATGACAGTAGGCCCTCACGGGAATTTTTTGAGAATTCCAGATCACTCTCAAAGGGAGATTCTATATTTCAACACAGGAACTTATCTTTACTGGCATGTTGAATTCCTGATTCTGCTTAGGAAGGGATTTTCAGAGGCGATGATGATAATTATGTTAAGAGCAAGGAAATTTGTATCTTCTGCTACTTATTATATAGAGTGTGGAAAATTTATTGACTTTAGTATTCTTCTTTGATTTTGGACTTAGAACAGTTTTGCCTGCCACGTTTGCTTCAATTTCTTCAGGGGAACTTAGATTAGGTTCTAAGTTTGTCTTTGAAAGTACAAGTTTTGGCATTATCAGTCCTTTTTCTATAGCCCCTGGCTATGTTAGATGAGATAAGTAAGTTTCTGCAGGTAGTGGCTCATATAATTTTTTTATACAAGACTACAGTTCCTGTCTGAAATTTAATCTGGGTTCTATCAGCTCTTCAGGGGTCTACGTTTGAACCTTTATCTGACTCTTCATTGTTTTTTCTTACACTAAAAGTAGCCTTTTTATTGGCAGTTGTATCAGCCAGGAGAGTCTCTGACTTGGCAGCTTTATCTTGGTTAGTTTTCCATTCAGATAAGGTAGTTTTTCGGAGAGTTCCATCATTCTTCCAAAGGTGGTGTCCTTTCATGTTAATCAAGACATTGTTCTTTGTTCTTTATGCCCAGATTCTAATAATGCAAAAGTAAAGAAACTTCACTCTTTAGATGTGGTCAGAACGTTGCGTATTTATTTAGATCGTACTGCAGATTTTCATAGTTAAAACTCTTTGGTTTGTGTTTCCGTATGGGACAAATAGAGGGAAGTCAGTTCCTAAATCTTTCTTCATGTGCTCGCTTAAAGGAACAGTTTAGGCACCAACAGTTATTTGCTGTCTGTTTGGCACTGTTAAAT
>WMED01030361.1:0-10111 GCA_019650415.1 Pipa parva
AATCTACTTGAGTAAATGTAACGGAGTACAAGTAACGCGTTACTACCCACCTCTGATATTCAAGTTCCACATAAGTTAGTGTCCCTGAATTTTGAGACAATTTTTTAACCTTTCCACATAGTTGTGCTGAATAGTTTTTATTTTTGTACTACATCCACTTTAATTTTTACATTTTTTTTAGTCTAAAATCAGAGTTCCAGCTGTGCCCTCCAAACAATCATTGTCACACCCATTGTGCCACATCCACACATCCATAGTAAGCGTTTAAAGCAGCAGTTCTCAACCTGTGGGTCACGACCCCGGCGGGGGTCGCACGACCGACCCACAGGGGTCGAGAACTGCTGCGGCACCCGGAAGCACCCACAGGAACCCTTCTTATATACGTGGTGATGTCTGAGCTGGGGGTCACAAATACAAAAAGGTTGAGAACCGCTGCTTTAAAGAGACATCGGCATTTACAAAAGCAACTACCCAAAAACAGCTGCCTTGCAAATTTCTTTCTCATGTGCATCTAACATAGTTAATGAGATCTTTCTGTGGAAATATTTCTGAGAATATTACATATAAGTTAGTCTAACTGCATAAGGAAAGGGAAAACTCAGAAAAAAAAAAAAAGAAACTGAAGCTTCAAAGACAAGTAAAGATGTGGCAGACCCCCCCAAATAGTGGCCTCAGATAAATAGTACTACTTTTTTGAAAGACAGTAGAATCCTAAATCTTGCTTTAGATTAAAAAAATGATGTGTTTCTGTCTGGTCTGTCCTTTTAATGTGAGATGACAACTCAAAGCTATGGTTACTGTCAGTGCTCCATTACTGAGAAAAGGAAATAGAAGGGAAAATAATAACAAGAAAATATGCAGTTAAACCCCAAAACTTGGTACCCCAGATGTGGTGGTTTGTTTAACGTACTAATGATACTTGAACAGTTTTGAAATTTAAGGAAGGCAGTATGTACTCCATATTGGTCAAGTTTATCAGTGTATACAACAAAGAAGCTGGTGCTGTCCTCTAAATAATGTATTGCTACCACATAATCTAGAATGAAGTGATTTTCTACAGCACTCTCTATCCTTATAAATATGTCTAATTAAAAGCAGGGGCTAAAGATCCCTAGGTGCTATAGCACCACATCCACAGATTCAACTGACTCAATTTATTTTTGAGTTTTTAGCTTATTTCAGTGTAAAGATTTGACAGTACATTTTTTATTTTGTAGGTCTCTATAGCTACACATGTTTAAATGTGCACAACATTGCACCTCTGTGACTTGGGTTTTCTATTGCTTCTAAATGTTTCACTTTATTTCATCTAGGCACTGCTGTAACTCTGTTTTTTGAGCCTCCAACTTCCCGTGCCTGGAGCACAGAAATCATCTTACATTTTTTACAGTTGATATAGCATTTTCTTAAAGACTGGTTTTATTCCAAAATTCACATTGCAACAGTGTAACAATTTTGAAATGTTTGTTTTTAAGTTTGATCAGTGTTATAATTTAAATAGTACAAAATGGCCTACCTTGTGTTCATGAAAAGGCCTTTTTTTTAACTGTGGCTGTTACTAATCCTGCTTCTTTTAGGTGCTGCAAGCATTGGAAAAGGTCTTGGAGGAATGTTGTTTTCAAGATTTGCACGTTCTAGTGCAACTGCTACACCAGGCTGTGAGACAAAAGACTTAACAGAAGGGGATGAAAAGAAATCTGTTTTAAGCCAGGGTTCTACTGCATCACAGACACTTCCACACAGCATTTCTGGCTCTCTGGACTCCACATGTCAGTGTTTTTATTTCTGATATATATATTTTTTTTTTTTTTTTTTTTTTTTTTTTTTTTGCTTTTGTACATTAGATAAATACATTTATCTCAGCAACACCCACATTATACTTAAAGTCTACCAGCCAGTATATGGCAGGTTTTGAGTAGGTTGCCAGACAAAAACTGACAAAATTAATTCCTTTTCCTGGATGAGTTTCATTTATATCATTTGCTTTTTTTAAGATGTGGCTTTGGGTAGAAGTGCTGTATACTTGTTAGGCTTTAGTGATAAAACATTGGTTTGGGCTATATGTTTGTGTTAAGGCTAATAAGCAAAGACAAGAGAGTATAGGTGATACCTTTTATTGGCCATGCCTGAAGAAGAGACCTAAGTAGTCTGGAAAACTTGCATTTACCATCTATTCTGTTAGCCAATAAAATGTATAACCTATACCTACTTGTCTTTGCTTATATCTATGGTTAACACGGTACTAAACTCTACTGCCTCTGTTAAGGCTAATGCAACAGGTTTCCATGTAATGAAACTCCCAAAATACTTTACCAATCACTTACTCTCACTTCTCCTAAGAATCCTTTAAAAGTTTGGGCTAAGGCACATTTATAGGTATAATGGTATAATATATATAATATAATGGTTGTGCACACATTTTTGAGTGGTTTGTGAATGAAGATGGTTTATCTCCTCTTTGTGACATTTCCTGATAGTAGAATGCTGTTGCATTCCATGTTAGTAAACAATGACCTCTTTGAGGTATATAATACTGATAAAGTAAAAGGATTTTCAACAAAGAAATGATTGGGTTGATCCACTATCATTTTCACTTTCTGGAAGATGAAGACAGGAAATGATGTTATGGTGAGACAACACCTTAAGATAGATAGATAGATAGATAGAGATAGATAGATAGATAGATAGATAGATAGATAGATAGATAGATAGATAGATACAGATAGATAGATAGATAGATAGATACAGATAGATAGATAGATATTTGTCAATTCTACATATGTACATAAGGACATACAAGTATTGAAATTACGTTACTCATCTCTCCAACATACATGACATTGAGAATAGGCGATATTGTTACATAAGCATGTTATGTTTTCACATCTGCTTTATATTTGTATTGCTGAATTGTACAGCGCTACATATATTTGTGAAACTTTATAAATAAAATGTTATACATACATGTGGAAACATGTAGATGCAGTCAAATAGACAAAAAAGAAACCCTCGACATGGTCAGTAATAGTGCATGATGTGTCTAATATAATTCAGCACTTTATAGCAAGATTCATTAGGAAGCCTTTGGACACTTAAAAATGTTGCATCCACATATAGAAGCCCAAATGGAACATATTTCAATTTTGTTTTTTAACTACTATATTTTTGCTAGCTTTGTAATAATCTGAATTTTTTTATTTTATCATAATCCTATGTGCATGCTTATTTGCTAAATTTGAAACATAACTAGCTATGAAAGGTTCTGGCCAAAAATTTTCCCTGTATACCCTACAGTACCAGTATCATGAGCACAATAGATAAAGATTATCCCACCATGAATCATTTATGTTATCCTTCTTTTGAGTTCAATGCCATTTAGTAATAACGGGCATTTAGGCATTTACCAGAAAATTATTGCACATTGTTCGCTGTTTATACACATGTAAGGGTGCACATTAGTAGGAAATGGACATTTATTGGGAGTACAGTAGAATTTACTTTGAACGCAATTTTATTACAAAAAAAAAATAGTTACTTTAAGACAGGCATGTCAAACATGCGGCCCGAGGGCCACATGCGGCCCTTTACAGGCATATATGTGGCCCGCACAAAAGTCTCAAACTTTGTCTCTAAACACTTATTTACATGAAGTGCATGTAGTATCAACAGTCCGCGTGCAGCCTGGGTTTATATAGACACGGAGCTAGTTGGTGGCTCTGGAGTTGCGGCTGTAGGACGTGTGTACTTTGGTCGGCTGCTGATCACGTAAGCAGGTCATATGCAGTATACGGGCCAATGAATGATGAGCCGGAAGTGGTGATCGTGGACTATTAAAGCGTGAGTTTTGTACATCTTCTTATGCCATGAATAAGCGCTGCGTTGTCATTTCAGCCTGATATACCAACAATTGTTAGCACAAAGAGGTGTCAAGCCTCAGGACAAAACACTAAAAATTATTGAAAAAAATGTTAGCAAATAAATGTTTAGTTTTTAACTGCTGTATTTTTGTTAAATATATTAGTTGCTATTGCGCACTGCAAATATATGTTGCTGTTACATATTACTACTTCATATCTTGTTTTCATGACTGCTGTTAAAATATATGTGTGACATTAGCTGCTGTGTGTGGCCCTCGCAACAACCTCTTGTTACTCATGTGGCCCTCGGGGTACCCTGAGTTTGACATGCCTGCTTTAAGAGGTTGTATAATGTTTCAATAATTTAAGGTTTCCCAAGCAAACACATATTTTCTCCAGGAAAAAAATTGTCTTTAATGTAATACAGTTAATATTTGTAAAAACACTTATTTTTCTACACTTTCTCTGATATGTTGTATGTTCAGTACTTATGTTTCCACTTACCTCTTCCTTTCTTTTTGCAGTGGAGTTAGAGCATCGGATTGATTTTGAACTAAGGGAAGGTTTAGTAGAAAGCAGATATTGGTCAGCTATGACTTCCCACACTGCTTACTGGTCATCCATGGATGTTGCACTCTTCCTACTGACGTTTTTATATAAAGAAGTCCAGTTAGAAGATGAAGATAAGCAAGGTGTTGATCCACTTTAGCGGTTATTTAACAATATTAGCATTTTTTGGAATTAAGTGGAAAACTGGAAAAGGCTTTGTTTACAGTGACTGTATGAACTTTTTTTTTTTTTTTTTAACTACAAGGCAGCACTAACAATTAAATGCCATTTTCACTCTAACTGACTCATCTGTGATGATTTAAAAGGTATATTTTCTTCCCAAAGAATGTAAGGAAGCAATTGAAAATCATTGTAGGACACATACATGGAGCACCCAATTCATTTATTACAAATACTATTAAATCAACTACTGTTGCGTTGTCTTACTGTAACACATTTATTTATTAATTAGATATTTAATTCTGCAATTTTATAATAACCTTTAAAATATAGAAAATATTTTAATAAGTACTTAATGTTCCAAACAAAACCCAACCTTTTAAAATGTGGGAATTAAAAAAATTTTCATGGACTTCAGTAGGCTTGTTGGAGATTAATTGGTATAACTTTCCTGAGACAGGGCTATCAACATGTCTGGAATAGTCGCCATTACTAGTTACAGTACTAAAAACTCATATTACTCACAAAATGTTCATGTCCTAGTTTTTGCAGAGCCAGTCCTGCCCATTTTCCTTGATCACAGCATTCCTCACATAAATGTTAGCAATGGTTAATTTAGTAAACGTTTTACTGGTAACCAGTAAACAAATACTATTAATTTTTATTAGTTCCTAGCTGTGACCCCTTTGCTTTCAATATATTTAACATGTTAAGATTATTTTAATTAAAATAAAAAAGAAATTCATAGATAAAAACAGACAAAATATTATTGTATCTAGATCCCTTTTGTAAGAGACTTTACTTGGAAACAGCTGTATGATTTGTTACCAAAATTGGTGAGAGGGAGAGATGGTAGTGCCAAATTTTTTGGAATAGTTAATTATTCTTAGAATGTATAGATTGATTGCATTTAGCTAACATTTCTCCCTGTGTGCTCCTTTTCTAAATACAGTTGTGTTGATAAGGTATTTAAAGTGCACCTGTCACCTCAAAACACTAATACTCATTTAGGTTGTACTAATGAAATAAACGTTATGTAAATATATATGGTTTGTTTTTTTCTACCTTTATACATTGTTTCTCTCTATCATCTTCCCTGTCAGCCTGCCTTTTCTTTCCCGGGTCGGGTGATGATTGACATTATAGCTCCTCCAATCATGTCCCTGCTAGATCGTGATTTAAGGGATCTGATTGGAGGAGCTATAATGTCAATCATCACTTAGCCATGCCCATCCAACACTTGGTCAGGCTGACAGGGAAGATGACAGAGAGAAAAGATGTTTAAAAGGTACATTTTTTAAAAATACATATATATTTACAAAAACATTTATTTCATTAGTATAACCTAAATTAGTTTTGAGGTGACAGGTGCACTTTAAGTGGGGAGAAGAACAAAAATAAAGTTTATGGGGGCTTGTTTATAAAGGTTTTTACCTATTAATATCATATTTAAAACAACTTTTCTATGTAAAAAAAGCGACTTTCAACTTGACAATAAAAGCTTTTTTAAATCGGAAATACCTGCGTAATAAAAAAAAAAAAAAAAAAAACTTTCTCCAGCATTAAGGGGTGAAAACACTTTCCAAGTTTTATAAATCTCTCCATGTGTTAATAAAGAATACGTTCTAATAGTGTCCCTTTATTTTGTTCATGACTGCTGCCCAAAGCGGCCTTAATGACTGTCTCTCTGTACTGATTACACAAGCAGTGTGTAAGGTAATTTCAGGGACTTATTTTAACATGTTGGTCTGACATGAGGATGTAGATCTTATAGAAAGATGTAATTGTGTGTGGCTATGTTTGAAGAGATGTTTTTAAAGAGAAAGCTATGCAGGACCATTTATTTTTCATACTAACAATACATTACAATGAATACTTCAAATATTTATATTTCAATATTTACTCTCTTGTTTCTATTTAATTTCTGTTCTAACACACTTTTTCTATGGTTTTCTTTTAGCCCGAGAAAGGAAACATTAATTTTTCTGCATTTCTTTCCAAAACTACATATTTGTATTAAAATAACTGTGAAAACTATGGCACTTTCAGTAATATTTTCATTACAAACAAAATAAAGCTCTATGGTTTCACAAGAAACGTCTATCTCAAATTATTTTCAATTTGAAATCTGCTGTGAAAGAACACAGGTAATTAAGGTAGGGTTTTTTTTAATTTGGGGGTTTGAAGTGACAGCAGCTATCAGCATTAAATAATTTTTTTTTTAATTGTTAAATAGCAATTTGTTTAGACGTTTGGGGGCTTATTCATGAAATGCCAAATTGTCCCGTAAAGGTGTGAATTAATATTTATTCGCCACTTCCCCATATTCAGGTACTGAACAATCTCTGCGATGTGGTGAATTTGAGACCTATTCAGTAACTTTCAACAGTTGCAGACTTACAGAGTACTTCATGCCACATTACCTGCATGGGTAATTCAACTATGCATCAAGTGCCAGAGTCTGTTGCAGTAGAGAATTCGACAAGGGTATTCTCCAGTTTTACTTCTCCAGACTGAGGTGGCAAATTAGGGGGCTGATGGCAGGGCTCCTACTCTCCAACTGACTCCGTAACAGTATGCAAGAGACTGCTACTGATGCAGATTTGGGAAATCCCCTGTTTAGTGAATAAGGAGTAGAGAATCATAGCAACCCAAAGTGATGAGAATTCACTTTGATGGTTGAATTTGATGAATAAGCCCCTTTAGTACTAAATGTCACTAATTTGGGTAAAGGAAACATGGGATTTTTTTCATTTGTTTAAGGAGCTTTAAAGCATCTGATCACCAGCCACTATTTTGCTTTGTCAAAGCAATTAATTCACATTAGCAATGAACATCAATATATTTTATTCAAAAGGTAAAAATAGAAATTTTAGTTCTCAAACAGATCTATTTAAATTTACCAACATTTTTGTCTGGTTATTTTTTGCAGTAAATTAATGCCTTTGCTTGTTTACCATCAATGAGTGGAAATTATAGATATGTTGAATATGAGTAATCTTGCTAATTAAAATATAGGTGATCTCGTGTTGAGAGACATGGCATTTGACAGTCTGCCAGAGGAGGGCACTGGTTGAATGCATCTGAATGTTTTTATCCCAGTTGTCATTTTAATAAATATATAGGTAAATAGGTCTTGTGTATGTATGCATATATGTGCTAAATGTTTACATGACAACAGAGGAATAAAAATAGAATGTATTTTTATTTTAGCAGAAATGTATTTGACATTACTGTGATCTTGGTGGTTTTTACCCTCCTCATCCTGAAACCCCTTTTTTAATTTGCTTCTTTAATTCTTCCATAATACATACAGTAGAATATACTAATGAGAAAGGACAAAAGGCAAAACTTACTGGACCAGAGGAGAGCTCCATGGGGACAGATATGAAAGGCATAACACAGAATAACGAGGGGAAAAAGTAAAAATAAACATTTACTAGAATATGAAGTACCACCACAATATATACTGATACATATTTATAATTTAAAGGTGACTTGCAATCTTGTGCTTGTGGAGCTGCCCATGAGCATATTTAGAGCAGACGTCCAAACTGGTGTAGCTTAAGCCTCCAGTGCTTTAAGCTGGGTTTACATGGGTGAATTTTGCATGGTGAAAAAAACAGCAAAAATATGTGTAAACCCAGCCTTATTCACTGGTGTATGTGGGTTCCTCTGATTACCCAATCTGTAGCAAAGAGCACATGCAAAAAAGAATTCCACACAACACAGTAGCTCCATGCAAAAAATAAACTTATTCCACATTTATTTAAGGCAAAATAAAGCAGAGCTTTTTTCAGGGTTTGAAAGCCAGGGAAGCAACAGCACAGGGAGCATGTACAGTAACTAGTAAATATTGGGAAGCAGATTGAAAACCTTTATCAAGTCTAGGAGGCTGTAAGAAATCAGATAAGGCAGGGAACAGACTCTGGGACCTATATATGACAGGAGGCAGTTTCACAACAGGAGACAGACATATGAATTTGAACAAGCCTGGGATGAACTGGGGAACCATGAAATGTCAGACAACAAGAAAGGTCTTGTATTAGGGTAACGATTAATGAATAGGCTACACATGTCCTGAATAACTACAGCTCTGCAGCACTATCCAGGGGATAGCCAGTATACAGTGGAAACCAAGCCCAAATTCTTAGGGAACAGGGTAAATCCCACTCAAGAAGGGATGGACAGGAACGTTACAGATGACCATTTATTACAGTAAAAATACTTCAGGGACTATAAGTCAAAAGATAAGTCAAAAAAGTTTTTTCTCCAGGAAAGTAAAGGCTTTCTCAACCATGTACCATTAAAGTTACGACATTAGAGCAGTAGAACACTTGTAGAGGGATAAGCTGTAGTGTAATGCAAATTAATAGCCAGGGTTCCAGTGCATGGTCAATACGAGAGCTCTATTCCTGCGCAGCCCCTGGACAAATAAAGTGGACATGGTAGGATCCACAGGGTTCCTGGTAGAGACAATACAAGGCTATCAGTGGGAGCAGTAGTCACAGAAGAACAGCCAGGTCCCCTGGGGGTTTGAGGCCTTTCACAGTGACAGCAGTGACCTTTATTGTAACACCCATATGTGGAAGTAATTAGGTGGTATATCTCATAGCTTTATCTTGACATAAAGTACTACTAATTCTAATTAATCATCTTGCAATCTTGAACCACAATATTTTCAGGGGTTAACACCTTAAGGTGCACCTGTCACCTCAAAACTAATACTAAATTAGATTGTACTAATGAAATAAACGTTTTTGTAAATATATATGTATTTTTAAAATGTACCTTTATACAGCGTTTCTCTCTGTCATCTTCCCTGTCAGCCTGACTTTTCTTTCCTGAGTCGGGTGGGTGGGGTTAAATGATGATTGACATTATAGCTCCTCCAATCAGATACTCCAATCAGATAAATGTTTATTTCATTAGTATAACCTAAATTAGTATTAGAGTTTTGAAGTGGCAGGTGCACTTTAATAAAGTCTACATATTACTTCTCCATGGCTGGTTTACAGGCAGTCTATCTACCTTTTCTGTCGGGATGGCCTCACTTCAAACCTGTTTGTCCTAGAGCCAAGGGAACAGCTCAGCTAGTTAGCCTTTTTTTGAGCAAATAAAAATATGAATAATAATACAACATCACTAATCTTTTTTTTGAACTATTAAGCTTATACCATTTTGGTTTATATGTCCCTATGGGGTCTGTTCATAAGCATAGACACAAATTTTCATTTATGCTCTAACCCACTACAATCAGACACTTACTACACTTATTATTCCAGTTTTTGCTTTGAAGTTTCCTTAAAGATGTTTCCAGTAAGAGAGCAATGCTTTATGTTTTGTTGTTGAGCTCAGTATCAAACAGCATATTATGTGGTCTGAGTTAATGTCAGAATCAATTCAATTAAAATGCCAACAAACTATTTACAGTCATAAGTGTTTCCTTAATACACAGGAAAAAAAGAATCTACAAGTGCTGGTCAACGAATTAGAATAATTTGAAATAGTGCAATCATGAAATT
>WMED01030363.1:0-10111 GCA_019650415.1 Pipa parva
GTGTGCCTCAAAGGTGTTTTTACACTCCTTCCCACATTATGATGGGCCCAGATCATACAAACCTGTGTAACTTTGGATGTTGCTACACTGAATCCTGGAGCATACCAGTATTTATGCACAAAGTTAGTCATTACAGTTTTAGACATTTGGATGTTATCACGAGTGGTCTAGGTCATGGCTGGAAACAAAGCACAGGGCAAGCACAACTTTCCTTTTAGCTCCCTGTGGGATCACCCTACTACCTTTCCTTTTCCCATCCTGTCTTCCCTTTCTTGCTTGTTTGTGACTGTAATGTTTTACCATTTCAACTGGCAGGGAAATATCTGTTTGTACCACTGCAATCCCTACAAGATCATATCTAGGGTTTTGTGCAGCAACTTTTTCTGCCTGTTCAGCTCAATGGTTTCCTCAAGCCTCTGGGGTTTATCTGAAAAGTGACCATTGATTTTTACAATCGCCACCTTCTTTGGCAATAGCAGAGCATCCGTTAAGGCTTTTACACCCATGCCATTCTTAACTGGCATTTGCCATTTGCTGAAAGGAAACCCCTGGTTTTCCAAATGGGAACCGACACACCTCCTCTAATGAGGTAAGTTGAATGCGACGGCGCTCCTTAGATGTTCGGGTCTTGCCGGCAGTTGCTGAATACAGCCGACAAGAACTGAAGCAGCCAAAGACCATCTCATTCAACTTAACTCATCAGAGGATGTGCATCGCTGGAACGCTGTTGGAGGTGAGTGGGGGGCGCAAGGCAAGGGGAAGGGGTATCGTGGGGCAGGGAAGTCAAGTATAGCGATGGGTGATGTGGGCGACAGTGTCCCTCAAATAGATTGAACCCTGGGCCATCGCCCACCTCACCCATCAGTAGAACTGGCCCTGATTATGGGGCATGGTCTGGAAGGCAAAGAAAATGGGCAACACCCATATAAACGCTCTACAAAACTACAATAGCCTGTCTCCAAATAAGCCAAAAATACCTGAACGGGTGCCACAAAGGTTCCGGACAAACACTGAATCAGGACAGAGCTGATCCTCCAACAGAACCAAGAGAAAGGAGATGCTGTACTTAAGAGGCCGGGACTCGCACCGAAAAGCACAGGGCCCTAAGGCGCAATAAGTAAAAAAACCTGGCAGCGCGTCTATAACTGAAGGGGAAAGTCCAGAAAATAACAGACTGGCAAACACTTAGCTGGCAGCAGGGCAGAAAGGCCCAAATAAGGAATTAAATAAAGAGATAACCTAATGTATAGAAGGGCAACAAGCTCCAACTGCCCGATACACCCCAATTAATAAAAACCGCCACAGAACACCCACAAAGCTGTGTAACATACCAAACATCAACAAACAAAACAAAAGAAATTAAATACAAAATGAATCGGAAAAGGGGAAGGAGAAAGAAAAAAAAATCAGCACAAACCAAGAGTGGTAAATTAAAGAGAACAACCCAATATTAACAAAAGAAAAATGGAACCTGCCAACATGACTAGGGGAAGACAAAAACACACAAACCAAAGTGAACCAACATCAGACTTCTTAAAAAAGCTGAAATAATCCTGCCAGGAATAGTAAAAGACCTACACAAGCAGAAGAAACACAGACACAAGACAACGAAAACTCAACATGTACAAAAAAAGACATCCAAGACGTAAAACATATGTTAATAGGCTTTAAAGTGGAAATACAAGCAGAAATTTGTAATTCTATCGCAGAATTAGCAACAGACTGTTAAAGCCATTGACAAGAAAACCACACAATTAGAGAAAACAACCTCTAATCTGCAAGACACCACAGACACAATGTGTCTTGCACTGAGAGATTTACAGGACGCCAACGAAGACCTAGAAAACAGGATGAGGAGAAACAATGTGAGAATACAAAACATTTAAGAAGAAACACCAATATAACTGTTCATTCTATAAATATGCCAAACGCTTCTCCCACAGGCTTCAAAAAGCAAATTCTTCACAGACCAAGCACACACAGCTCTAAGAGCAAAACCAAGACCCTCAGCACCCCCAAGAGATGTAATAGTGCGTTTCTCTAAAGACTATTCAACATCATACCTATCACTATCAACAACAAAAACCAAGGGAACGGCTATATTTATTCACAAACATATAAAATTCCTCATGCAAAACAAATGAACAGATCATGAGGGCAGATACATAATAATCACAGGAATCCTTCAGAACAAACAAGTTACACTAGCCTCAGTCTACACCCCAAATACCTCATTATTGGAGGAGATTTCAATACACACAAATACAAAACAACTGGGATAGCTCCAGGGACATACTAGCCAACAGATCCACATTGAAATCAACAAAAGAATGCAAACATCTGAAGACAATACTAAAGCAATTAGCAATAGCAGACACATGGAGAGAAATGCACCCCATAGACAGAGACCATACATTTTACTCCGTACCACACAACTCATTCTCCTGCATTGATTACATATTCATACAAGCCAATTTGATGCACACGGTGGGATCAGCACTAATACATGATATAACACAGTCGGCCCACGCGTTAGTAGAAACAACAGTTATTGACTGGGACACCGCAAGAGAGAGGGGACACTGGAAACTAAATGATGCACTGTTAATAGACGATGACATTAGAAACAAAATAAACCTGATGATCAAAGAGTACTTTCAAATGAAAAACATAGGTAACACTTCAATATCCACGAGATATTGACATAAATAGACATAAAGCAGTCATAAGAGGGATCCTAATAAAACATGCATCAAGGAGAAAAAAGAAAGAACAGCCAAGGTTAACAAATTAACTAGGGAACTACATGATTTAGCAACCAAATACAAAAAATTACACATGCAATCCCTACTCGTGGATATTCAAGAAACTACAACTAAACTGGTAGCCGAACACTCTGTCCAAGCTGCATACGCCATGAATAAAACTAACCAAAAGTTTTATGAATATGCTAACAGGCCCCATACTATGCTGGCAAGATAAAGCAAATGGCAACATAACAAGCGACACAAAGAAAATAATAGAAACATTCATTAAGTTCTACTCTGAACTATAAAATGATAATAAAGCACATAAAGCATCTGAATCAAAACTCTCCCCATTTCTATCATAGTGGCATCCCCCAGACCTCACTGAGACTCAAAAAAATAGTTTAGGCAAAGAAATTGCCACTCAGGAAGTTCGAGAAACATTAAAAACAATGAATTCAAACAAAACTCCTGGACCAAACAACTATACCATGAGATATTATAAAATATTTTCAGAAACATTAGCGCTGCACTTAGTCACATTATTTAACAACTTTATAGTAGGCAATCCACCTACTAATCCAATGCAACAAGCATCTATCACTCTCATACCAAAACCAGGAAAAGACTTCCTGAACTGTGACAGCTATAGGCCCATTTCATTAATCAACACAGATTTAAAAATATTTGCAAAAATATTAGCAAACACACTACCAACATTAATACACCCAGATCAAGTGAGATTTATAAAAGGTAGATACTCCTCAGATGCCATTAGGAAAGCAATCAACTTAATACATCATGCCCACTCTCTCCCCTCCACGACCTTGCTACTTTCTCTAGATGCACAAAAAGCATTTGACAGACTAGACTGGACATATACGTACGTTTGCAGTACTAGAAAAATGTAACTTCCCTAAACCCTTTTTGTTAGGAATTCAACAACTGTACCACCACCCTTCAGCCAACATTACGATGCTAGGCCTAAAATCCGAGATGATCACAGTGCGAGGAGGCACAAGACAGGGATGCCCCCTATCTCCATTAAGTTTTGTTCTCTCACTGGAACCCTTAGCACATTACTTTAGAAATAACATAAACATCAAAGGAATCCAACTAAATTCAAATGAACATAAAATAGATTTATTTGCAGATGACATACTACTCACTATCTCATCCCCAATCACCATAATTCTAAATCTCTTCAACACACTTTAAAAAAATATCAGGATATAAGATAAATCCCTCCAAATCCCAAGCACTATCCATCAAGATGTCAACCAAAGAAATTCAAAACATCCAATCTAATTTCCCCTTTACATGGCAATCAGACACTCTAAAATACCTAGGAATTCAGCTCATTTCTTCATATAAAACACTATATCAATCAAACTATCCTCCACTGCTAACAAAATTAAAGAAAGACCTTAACACCTGGAGTACCGATAATATCTCATGGTTTGGCAGAATAGCAACAATTAAAATTAATATACTCCCTTGATTAAACTACTATTTCTCAGCCTTGCCAATCATATTCCCAGAAAAAAACAGGCCAATCCTTCCAAAGAGATATTTGAACATTTAGCTGGCAGAGGAAAAAAAATAAGAATTCAAGCAGCAATTCTAAACAAACCAAGACAACAGGGGGGTCTGGAGGTGCTACACATATTCAGATATTTCATAGCCAGCAGATTAGCATCAATTGTACAAACAAAAAGGCAACCAAAACCTGTTTGGCTGCAAATCGAAGATGAAATATTAGCTCCCTGCAATACAACAAATTATGGACACCACGAAAAGATAGAAACCTCCCAAACACATTACTACCAACTGCAGCAATGACACTAAACAACTGGGATGCATGGTCCACCAGATTTAGGCCCTTATTCACAAATGTGCGAAGTGAGCCGCGTAGTGTTCGACTCACTTCGCACATTGGGTTATGCGCGTGCTGATGTCCTGTGCGTGGACATCAGCACGCGCATTAAAGGGATTCCCCTCCCGGCGAGAGCACTCGAGTCTCCTCGCCGGGAGGGGAATCCCTTTAATGCGCATGCTGGTGTCCGCGCACAGGACATCAGCATGCGCATAATACAATGTGCGAAGTGAATCGAACACATCGCGGTTCACTTCGCACATTGGTGAATAAGGGCCTTAAACTTTGGCAGAACCAGACACTATGCCTTAGCCTGACTGGTAATAAATCATTCCCTCTAGGCCTTGACATCAACAATTTTAGTCAGTGGGTCAGCACTGGTCTCAGCAAACTAATACACTTCAAAGACAAGGAATCAATGCTTACATTCTCACAGCTACAAGAACAATATAATATAGAAAAAAATATTTCTTTCAATTTCTCCAAATTTGACATTTCTATAATCAAACAATAAGAAGGAATCTAAAAGACAAACTATTCTGGTACGAACACCTTTGCATTAAATCTAAGAAAACATTAAAGCTGATAACCACATGTTATATCAACATTGCTAACAAAAATTCCAACTTTCATAATAACTACATGAAAAAATGCACAGACGATGTTCAATAAAACATTCCCGGTAAAACATGGGGGAAAATCTGGGAAGCAGCAAATAAATCCTCAATATGCACAACAATAAAGGAAAAAGCATACAAAATAATATTCCGTTGGTACCTCACCCCATCCAGAATAGCAAAAATATACAAGGCAAACTCATCATCTCAGTGCTTTAGGGGATGCTCTACCACAGGCACTTTATACCACATCTGGTGGGAATGCAATATAGCACAAACATACTGGCAAGAAGTTGCAAATCTTCTACAAAAGATATTTCACACTGAAATCCAGGTAGATCCTATTACTTTCCTGTTAGGCACCAAATTAGATACACTTCACTCCAAAGTTGAACATAAACTGACATCACACATATTAACAGCAGGAAGAACACTCCTTGCAGGCCGCTGGAAAAAAGCATATCTACCAGACATATCTCTGCTCATTCCTAAGGTCAATTGGATCCGTACTATGGAATTAATTAAAGCAAAACTACACGAACAAAGTTCCGACGAAGAATTGTTGTGGCTCCCTTGGAACTGCTACTTAGAAACACGCCAAAACGATACAAACACTGCTGGAATTATCTGTAATACAGGTAACAAGACAAACTCACTATCCCTGTTCTTTAACTCCCTTTTCTCCAACCCCTCACCCTATAGATCTGTTTGGAAGACAATCTCCCTCTTCTCCTATGTCTTCAAATACAAAATTCTCTTACTATTAGATGAAATGAACAAACCTGCCAATAACACATGCTGAAAACACACACTCAAATTAAACTTATATGTTAAACCTACTAATTTATACCTCTAAGTAATAGATGCAAATTGTGTACCAAAAATGTTTTTTTTTTTATACAAATATGCTACAATAAGCTGTAAACAGTTGTGAATTATAACTTGCGCTCATTGCAAAATGGCTTCAATAAAAATTTTAAATGAAAAAAAAAATTAATAGAATTATATTGTCTAGTCTAGAGCACCAGTTGTGTGATTAAATATTCAGAATTACAAGCACTCGACCATTCGCTTACATTTCCTTTAAGTGACTAATATTTGACTTGCAAAAGGGAACCTCTCCAGATTCCACCTGATTAATGAAAAGACTGAGATTACCTGGGGGAGGGGGGAGGTTAATAAAACATCACTCAGTTCGCATAATGGCAAACAGATAACAGACATCTAAAGCACCTAGAAGTGAACTAGGTCTCTACCCAGAATCTAGAATATTGCCAAAGTGGCATGTAATTCCCTATTGTTACACCCCACTGGTCCAGATCACCTCATTCTCATAGCATACTGGACTCTCCTACCAAACCCATTAGCGGGTACAAAGTACCGACAGGGCATGAATCCAATAGATTCTAGTATTCGGTTAAGTTACAGGACACTTGTTACTTCTGCTACATTAGGGTTCTTGTACAATAGGGGACCCTCCATGTCCTAACTTAAAATTAGGCTTCCCTAATTGAAGAGCCTGGATCCTGGTTAAATTATCACCTGATCCCTTTGTTGGGTCATCAAGCAGCCAGTTCCACCCTATTTGTCCACAACCCTAGACAGTCCAAAATACAACAAATTACCAACAACTTTATTGTGAAGACTTTAATTCTAAGTAGGCGAGGAACTAGATGTACATAGGTATGAGTCCTTCAGCTAATGGCACACTGCTGTAATCAGGTAAACATTAAGTGTGTTTTCAACTTTGTTTCTCATTTTTAATTTATGTTGGGCTTTTCTCACTTTATCTTATTAGACCTTCAGTGTAAATTGTGCTAAGGTGCAAATAGGAAACAGTCACGAAGTTATACTCCTCTAAATACTATAATATCCTTTTAGGTTGATGGAAAAAACTGTCTTTTTAACAGTCAAAATTATGACTGTTCTGGTTGGTCACATCAGATGTTGGACTGGCCCACCAAGTTTTCAAAATGCCCCATCCTGGCATATTCTTAAAGGTAGTATAAAGCAGGGAGGGGGTTTGGAGATCAGAAGAGGAAGAATTTAGGGAAATAATAGAGACTGAAGAGAGTGATGAAGAGTCAAAAATAATTTTGATTTGTGGTCTGTGAACTCTCTTGTTTCCTGCTGGGCCCCTGATCTATTGTTTCCCAGTGGCCTCTGATCTCTCATTTCCCAGTAGGCCCCCAATCTCTTGTTTCTGGTGGGTCCCCGATATCTTGTTTTCCATTAGGTACCCTGATCTCTTGTTTCCTGGTGGATCCCTGATCTCTTGATTTCCGGTGGACCCCTGATCTCTCATTTTCCGCTGGGCCCCTGATCTCTTCTTTCCCAGTGGGCCCCTGATCTCTTCTTTCCCAGTTGGCCCCTGATGTCTCATTTCCCAGTGGTTCCCGATCTCTTGTTTCCTGGTGGGCTCCTGATCTCTTGTTTCCCGGTGGGCCCCTGATCTTGTTTCCTGGTGGGTCCCCGATCTCTTATTTCTCAGTGGACCCCTGATCTCTTGTTTCTTGGTGGGTCCCAGTGCTCCATTTTCACATCATTGCAATCAAGATAAATCTGGATGGAGAAGGGGCTATTACAGCTTCCGTGGATCTTGAAGTACTGGTGGGTAATGTGAGCCCTCATCCCCTGTGATGGGGAGCTAAAGGGTCTGGGATTGGTATTTGTTGTTCCTCCTTCCCTGCACTGAGGCAATCCCCATAGACCTGGTGTATTGAGCGACACATGTAGAGTTATTGTAGCAGATTATCCTGTCCTGCCAAAAGCCTCCCCAGAAACCAGCTTTTCATCACATGAGTTGACAAGTCAGGATGTTGTTCAGGATATTTGTAATGAGTTTCCCCCTGGTTGTGCGATTCCTCTGTTTTACTGCGACGCTTTATTAAAGGTGAAAGAGCAGATTTGTTTAAGCCATTTTATTCCTTGTGCCCTTCATGTCATTATTTCCAATTAAGCCTCTTCCAAGAATTGTGTCTCCTGCGGGTCAGGACTGCTCAATGTGACTTCTTGGCTTTTCATTCTGAAAGTACCTCCTGCTTTACACATCAATGAATTTCTCTTAAAATACCAGATACAAGAACATTGTATAATCTTTATTTAGGTGTGGGAATCTCCTCCCTCTGCTGAGAGTGTTTCTTTTGTCAGGGTCCATGTTTCAGTCCACACAGAGCTAAACAAATACATGTACCAATGGGGAGGTTTGGGTGCTGGGACGGGATGAATTTCACACTGGGTGTAAATAGAGTCAAATCTAAATTCAGGGGGTTATTCACTAAGGTGTGAATTCGACTGTTGAATTCGTAAACAGCAGATTCCCATAGTAGATCCGCTACAATTTCCCCATTGTAAAGTCGCGACAATTTTTTTTTTGTTAAGATTGCAACAATTTTATCATAATAAAGTCACGACTGCGACATTATTCTCATTATAAAGATTTGACAGCGACAGTAGCAGCCTATTGTGACTGTCTTTATCTGGTGAATTCGCACCTATACACAACAATTCGGACTTTAGTGAATACCTTAGTGTATGTGTGAAAGATAAACGCTAGTTAACTGTCTGCTCTACCACCCATTTATACACAGCATCTGCTTCCTCCTTCATTCACAATTACAGCGAAATTTATTACACTTTTACCACTCATATATTTAGTGCACTTACCAGAGACACTAGTAAGTCAAACTTATAAACTTTTATTTTCATATGATTTGTTATTTCTTATATGGGTTACCCCCAGTGCCTACCTGAGTCTGTAGCACTGGACTCTTCTCCTTATTGTTCCCAGGACTATTCTCTGATTGCAGAGCAGCTTCTACTCTCTTGTCTGAAACAATTACCAACAATTGAGGAGTATTTGGAAAATAGTTTACAGGCTCCACATGGCCATGAACCTCAGAGAAGTGCAGAGATTCCTTCTTCACCTCTTTTCCTGCTCAGCTCCCTGTCCCCTCTCCCTTCTCACAGGAAGTCCAACCCAGTTCCCAGACTGCCTCTCTTTCCTTAGATTTCTGTGGCCAATATTTAGTAAATGAGCTATTTGCAATGGCCAGTAGATGGCAGTATAAGCTTAAGAAATACTATAACTCTCAGAGCAAGGTATGAGAGATTACATAACATTAAACATTATAGAAAAATCATATCAAATCATGACACATTTTAGTAGTGACTACTCTGGGCCACTACATATAGTTACTGGGATCTGATAAGACAGACATCACTGTCATTCACTGGAGGAGTTCTCCTCACTTCGAATGACTTCTCATCCTACTATAGTGCGACTGACTACGATGCACTACACATGCGACAGCGTCCGATGCTGACCCGCTGCTTCATGAATAAGAAGAAGTGAATTCGCGACTTCCTAATCGTATCGATGCGAACAGACACGGAGATACTACGCAAGACAGATTCAGACTTTGATGAATAACCCCCACACTGTCTGCTTCCCCCTCCAATGTCCCTGATTATTTGCTCATTGACATTGGACAGGTAGTTAAAGGAACACTCCAGCCAAAATTGAAAAAAAATGCATGTGTTAGTAAATATGAATTACTAACTTTTATTAAATGCATTTTATTTTCAATTTTGCCCCTAAAGAGAAATAACTTACCTGTTTAGAAGCACTTCCTTGTTTAGGATTCCATCTTCATCTTTGCCGCCAACTCTAAGGTGTCCTGGATCTGTAAATCTTCACAGCCGCGATCCTCTGCTTTCACTGTGCAGCCCCGGTGCCAGCATCTCCTAATAGTCACATGGGAGAGCACCGCATCATCAACCCATCTCCCCTTGATGATGCAGCAATTAGGAGGGCGTCTTTTGATACATGTGTGGTATTGTTGTAATCAGGAGGAATGGGGCTTTTAAAA
>WMED01030364.1:0-10111 GCA_019650415.1 Pipa parva
GGGGAAATATCCCCTGCAGCGAGTAGCAGCAGGGTAAAAAGAGAGAGTATGTGGGAAAAAATTTTGAAAGGGGAATGCGTGGACTGAGTGGAGGAGGGGAGGGGTGAGCAATTGTTTAGGAATGAGAGGAGTGAGTAGTGGGCAGCATGGGTAGATGAAAGGAGAGATGGAGAAATATGTATAGAGTATGGTGAATCAGGTGGGGGGTCAAAAGAGTGGCTGAGTTTAGGAAGCACAAAGCCCATAGCACACAAATATAATAGAAAAGTAGGGAATAGATACATATTGAATATTTAACTTAAAATACAGAGTAGTAATGAATATTTGATAGAAGTAGTAGGCAAAAGTCCAATTTATGCATAAACCGAGCGACACAATTATTGACATTTTTTTTTAACAAACCAAATCTTTAAACAAACATCATTAACATAAAATATACAGGTGATATAAGCAGCTACATTCCAGGGGAATGTGGTGGTTACATTTTTATGATGACTGCACTGCTTGCTTTGTCTTGATGGCAGTGTGTCATCAACACATCATTAAAGTGGTGTCATCTGGTACAGTGCAAGAGGATTCAGGACTGCTGCCAAGGTGCATAGGACCTGAAAAAATGGGACTCTTTCAAAATCTGGCACACTTGAGGGGTTTGGATTTATTTGTAAATTGTGGTTTGTTAACCTTCCTGGGGCACATGATGATGGAGCTATACAAATAAAAGGTCACATATTTTTGTTACTTTAAAGAAAAGACAATTCATTCCAATCCTATATATGTATAAAAATGTATTTTAATTCTGTGCCAGACATGTGACTATTTAGCCAGGAATAAAATGCATGCTATGGAATGTGCTGCAAAGTTTTATTATAAGGTTAAAATTAGTATTTTATATTTGTCAAGACAGGAGTGGCAAGTCTAAAATAGTCACGGCAAAACTAACAGCTGAGCAGCAGTCTCATTTTATTCATTGTTACAGAATAACCAGCAAGTACAAAAAAATACCTTTTGTTTTGTGAATGTCAACTTATTTTAGAATTGTGTACAGCTGAGCATGGGACATACAATGTAGGGTATATTAAACCATTACAAAATAAAAAGGAAATACTTAGTCAATCTAAAATAAATAACAATGTTCAAAAATCAACGGTATGAACTCAAAAGACAGGCTATCCTCTAATTGGTTGCTATGGATTGCTGGAACTAAATAAATAATTGGCCCTACTAATGAATTCATATGATTGAGAGCTGTAAGATTCCCCAGTGTAGTAAAACAGTGTTGGTGCTACTGGCAACCTGGAGTTGAGTGATGGGAATATGGAGACTACTTAGAACAGACATGGATGAGCAAGAAATGACAATTTTAGAGTATGTGACTGAATGAAGGGTAATGGAGAAGAGGGATTTATCTTATCAGCATCTAATTCAGAATCACAGAGGATGGGTGTAGCTAATGACAAAGATAACCTGATTATATTATATACGTATCTTGATTTCATTAGAATAGTTCCCCTATAATAGTGAATGACAAGTAAGGATACACAGTTTGTAACACACTTTAAATATATTACAAACTGTGTATCCTTTAGTAAAGTTCTGATCTAATGAAGAGGGAATATCTCTCAAAGGTTTGTCTTAAACAATGAACTGTTAGTCCATATAATACTAAAAGTACTCATCTTGGTAAATATTTAGTATGAAACAGCCATATGTGACCAGCAGAGGGCACTCTGACACAAGAATTTAACATTGCTGTTCTTTATGTGAGCAGAAACTGTGTGTGTGTGTGTGTGTGTGTGTGTGTGTGTGTGTGTGTGTGTGTGTGTGTGTGTGTGTGTGTGTGTGTGTGTGTGTGTGTGTGTGTGTGTGTGTGTGTGTGTGTGTGTGTGTGTGTGTGTGTGTGTGTGTGTGTGTGTGTGTGTGTGTGTGTGTGTGTGTGTGTGTGTGTGTAAGTAATTCCATCAGCGTATACAAGGAAAGAGACTTTGAGGTGACTTACTATACATATACATTACAGCTCAGTATGTTCTATAATAATGTTATTTCAGAAATCCAAATAAAATATATTTACATTTGAACATTAATTTTCTCTGCTGTATAGCTATTAAAAACAAGGTTTTTATTCTGCTAGTTCCATTTCTGGCTTGCATATCTCCCAAGTGTCCCAGATTCTACAGGGCAGTGCCATTTTTTTAGGGGGTTTGGTCCCTGGTTACTGTTTCCAAGTCTCAGGATCTTGTCCTCCTCCCCAGCCCATTATCAAATTCTCACTGGTGCCCAGACAACCAAAATTAAGTAAGTGGGGCGCCAAATACGTCACCAGCAACCAGCCAATAAAAAAATCAGTGGGTGCTGGTGATGTCACTGTCGGTGGAGAACAGGTCTGTCCTGCTGTTCTCATATGGCAGCCTAGGCTAGGAGGTATGGGCTTGCCTGTCCTACTGGTCCTACACTGCTTCCAGTGATGTGCTCCTCCTAACCTTTCCCCCAGGCAGAACTTCCCCAGTGCAGCTGATGATGATCAGAGTCGTGTCTCTTAGAGCTGGAGCAGAGTTAAATTAGCAGCTTGGGCTCCCTGATTAACCAGCCCAACTGACTACTCCATTGGTAAAGGGAAATTTTTCCACCAATTAGTAGATTAGAATTTGCACACACACACTTTTTAACCTTTTAATAGACCATTAGGGCAGGTTACTGAACATAACCTGTTTTAGTTTAGTACTGTTCTGAAACCTGCACTATTGGTCTATTAAAAGGGTAAAAGCCTACTATAAGTGTGTGTATGTGTGTGTGTGCAAAATCTACTCTACTAATTGCTGCAACTATCCTGATGTCTGCCCCACATACAGGAGTTTAGCACCTCCACCAGAGGAGAGAAACTTTTTTGCTGTGTATTTCTACCCACCTATTTGAGCTAAATTTTCACACTAGCCATTGCTATCCAGTCTTGATCCCATAAAAGTCACTCACAGAAGAGGTTCATCTATTTCAATTATAATTACAGAACCTCCCAAATGTTCTGGATCCTGCGGTCCAAGTCCAATTCCTTTCTTTAGCCTCACCCTGCCATGTGTCTGATGACTGACCCCTGGAAAAGATGTCACCAGCACACAGCCAATCAGGGGGAAATGGCCACTTACACCATTGACATAAAAAAAAAATGTCAAGTGCTGTTTAATGCTGCCTTCATAAAATCTTCTAGAAATCAGGGCTAGTTGTGTGTGTGAGGGTTGGGGACTTGGCAATTATCCAGCTGGGCCCCAATACCTAGGGGTGGCCACTGCTGCAAACAGACCCCTGGTGTCTACTGTCCCTGCCTAGATCAGCCTGACAAACATACAACCAAATAGGCGGCATGTTTACTTTAGCTCTGGGCCCCACCTGTATCAAACGTTCCATCAGTGATTGTCAGTTCTGTTGCAGATACTCAGCTGGAGACAATGGAACTTTAGGAACGCAGCAATAGTAAATCCCAAACCCTTTTGGATATGGCTAAAACGCTTGTAACCAGGGCTGCCAGTAAGAGGGCGCACAGGGGAAACTGGATAGGGGGAAGTGCATTAAAGGGGCAGGGGAACATTTGTTATATCCGTGTGCGTAACTAGCCACTCAGGGGTCAATCCTGCATCGGGGACCCCTCCGCAGGGGTTATATTTCATATGTCCATTGTTTAAAGGTAATGCTGACAGGCATGGAAATAATTCTACTGCAGTGGAAAATCTGTACTGTGAACTGCATTTACCTTTCACCAGGAACTCTGTTCTTATTCTGCAGAAATTATAGCGATTATTTAGAGCAAATTAATTCCGCTCTCTACATTAGAGATGGACTGTCAGGGAACAGGATAACAAGTTGGTTCCATAGTGTAGTGGTTATCACGTCTGCTTTACACGCAGAAGGTCCTGGGTTCGAGCCCCAGTGGAACCATTTTTCTCCCCACCTTTTACTGCTGCAATCATGTTATATTATTTATAAAGCATTCAATAAATTGCTTAGTGACCGCATTGGTCAAATAATAAAAGTGTAAAGATGCAATATATGGCTCAGTCGATTGAAGGTGGTTTATTGTATGTCTATTTATATACATAAACATACATTGTAGAAAAGACAGCGATTGTTACAGCCATACTGCTTGGGATCTCATTTTAATTTAAAGTACCATAGCACCATACCATAGAGATCACATAGATGCAGAAAGAGTGACAGAGCCACATTTCCCTTCTCCAGCCCTATCTTCTCTTTACCTACTTAGCACTTCCTGTAATCTGCCTACACCATTCATTTAACCCACACTCCCTCCCCACTGCACTACTGCGCACGCCCCTTTTTCCCTTCCAGCCAATCATTATCCCTTCGAACCCGTCTCTCTGCTTCACACTGCTGCACTCTCAGCCAATTAGAGTCTCCGTTACCCTTCTGTACAGCTGCTAATTACATTCTCAGTCTGCCTGGGCAGAAGCAACCCCTGTACACTGAATGAAGCTGCTTTTACTCTGTGTAGGACTGTCAGAGACTGGATCTGTTAACTATTGGCTTACCTTCCACTAGTAAGCCTGGTACTGCAAATGAATTGATTTTTTCTCTGTGGGGTTGTAATAGCTCTGCAAATACACACAAACACACAAATCTCCCCCCCCCCAAAAAAAAAAAAAACATACTACACAGGTTAATTGTGTGTGTGTGAGTGAATAGGGAAATTAGATTGTAAGCTCCATGTGGCAGGAACTGAAATGAATGATAAATCTCTGTAAAATGCTGCGTAATATATCAGTGGTATATAAAGGCAATAAATACAATACATACTTTACCCCCAACAGCTGTTTCATATACTTCATTGGCTAGTGCCTTCCCATCATAAGCGTGTGCCTGGTGTGCTGCCCGCAGCGTAGGCACCTATGACAGTGGAGAAGGAAAGCAGCAGGAAGGGGGGTAGCAAGGAGGGGGGCAGGGAAAAACTTTACCTTTAAGAAGTTTTTCTTTGGGGGCACACTCTAATGAAATGACCTGCACACACTTATGCTTCCCATATTATTATTATTATTTATTCATTCTTATATAGCGCTACTATTTTACGCAGCACTTTACAGAGATTCATCATTCACTTCAGATAAAGCATTTGGCATACCATCAGAAATGTATGGCATTTATCACGCAATTTGAAGCACCAGTATGTAAGAGTCACTGAGGCCTGGGCCCACCAAGAATTACAGGTCTGAATATATTTCAGTACAGTACAGCCTTGCCCACTGCGTTTTACATAGGTGTCCCTCCTTAAAAGGGAATGTTGGGAGGTATGGTTTTCCATGTGTCTTTTTGAGCCATTTTGACACTGCTTTAATTTTGTCATTGTAAAATAGTAACAAAGGTGAACTATAAGGAGATATGCATTGGCTGGTGAAATAAGTTCCATTGCTGCCCCCTGTTCTCTGTATTCTCTGTCAATGTTTAAGAACATTACAAGTTATGGGTACTATACAACTGAAGGTCAGTTCATTATTCTGATTGCCATACTCGAGCCAGGAATATTTTTTTTTCTCTAATATGATATCTTTAATTGCTTCAGAGACATAAGATTATAATTAAAGAAAAAAATAGGACCGCACTTTGCTTTTGCAAAGGATATAAATCCATTTATTTCAAACTATCACAGGTGAAACAAAGATCTAGCGTTTCGGGGTGGGGGATTAGGGGGAGCAGCAAAATGTAACGCTTTGAGATTATCTGACCAAAGCATAAGCATTGTAATCAGGGTTGATTTTCAGCCAGGTCATGCCAGTTGCTAACCCATCTTGATTCAGGTTGGGGTCATGTGACATTATCACATGGCCCAGCAATTTATCAGTAGCAATAAAGTCCAACTGCTAAATTTCCTCAAACGATTTACCAGTAGAAGTACAAGACTACTGGTTAATTGTCTCAAGTTAAAAGCAAATATAAAGTTTTTCTTGGGTGGGGCAGACTCAAATATCTTTGAGAAACAGCCCAGGTCATCACCTCACCCCTTTTAACCCAAATGCATGTAAATTGCACATGCTGAAGGATATATCTAAACTGTTTTTAAATTGGCAATGTAGTATGTGAATTTTTTTGTTTGTTTCATCTTAAAGGGATGAGATGGTAACGCCACATATATTTGATAAGCCTTATTTTAAAGGTAATGCTAAGGTAAGCAAAGACTAGGAGGGGTTATTGATCAAAGTGAGAATTTGACTTTCAAAGTGAATTCTCATCACATCGGGTGGCTACACCCTTCTATTTTCTACTCTTTATTGACTAAACAGAGGATTCCCATAGCAAATTTGCAACTGCATCTATTGTGTAGAATGTGACTGTTGTTAGCTGGAGAATTTTCCACAGAGTTTGCTGAATACCAAAATATGGGGAAGTGGTGAATTCACACCTTTAATTCTGACAATTCAGACTTTAGCTATTAACCCTGTAGGGGTGGTACAATAGGCTATAAACGAGGGGTATCAAACTCAGCCAAGTAATTTTGCTGCATGTAGAAAAAAACTGAAGTTTGTAGGTCGAATTTGATTTGGTCTTCCCCCAAACAAAGCCTCCATAGGTGCGCACAGTTCTTGTGTGTGCACACAAGGTATGGAAGTAGTCTAAGGGAGAAGCATACCCACCATTGCAGGGGCTCGCTCTACACCACTGGCAGGCATGCTTCTTCCTCATGCTGATTTCCCAAGGATGTCTGTGAAACTCCATTGCCCCCTTGGGCTGTAAATGACAGCCTTAGGGGGCCACATTCAGCTTACTGGTCAGGGGTTTGAGACCCCTGGGCTAATTGTTTCCAAAAATGATTTCACTGTATAAAAATATACAGCACATGCTTTTTTAGAATGTTATTCATGTATCAATGCTATAGCATGCTGTTCAGTTCTCCCTAGCTTCTCCAAATCGCTCTCGGTCTAACCAAAGGTGCATATATTTGGATGCACAATTAGCCTGCTCTGCTCTCCTTGGTACCCAAAGACTAACAAATTTTACATTTTGTCATTGACAGATAGGGGGTTATTCACTAAAGTCTGAATTGTTGTGTATTGGTGTGAATTTGGCAGTTAAAGACAGTCGAAATAGACTGCTACTGTCACAGTCACATCTTTATAATGAGAATATTGTCGCAGTCGCAACTTTACTATGGAAAATTAACGCAGTCGCAACTTTAAAATTGTCACGGTCGTGACTTTCCAATGGAAATTTGTAGCGGACCCGGATTTGCTATGGGAATTTGCTGTTTGAGAATTTGCACCTTAGTGAATAACCCCCATAAAGCAGTGGACATGATTAAATAAATCAGTGATTTTGGGCACATACCATCTCTTCATTTGTATAACCCACTTCAAGCACTAAATGGCTAAAGAATGTGGAAATGTTCCAGGGAGAGTGAACACCAATCTGTTTCCTTGGCTCTCCAGGTACTGCTTTCCTGCAGTGTATTCATATACATGATGTACAAGATGGACTTGCCAAGACAGAATTATCTCAGCACTCACTGCTACTGGGTTGCGGAATGAGCTCTGACAGCATGAGATAATTGGGATTGGGTGGATGGCTGACCTAAATATCAGCAGGGCTGCAAACATTCCACTACAGGGACAACCTTACAGCATCTAGGATAAACAGGTAATAGAAAATTTAAGAACTAAATGATTTTGCCTGTAACCAAAGGTTAATTACTTTAACAAAAATTGTGATATTTTGGCTATCCTGGAGCCACTATATACATTGTAGTACAGCGATGACCAACATTTTGAGCTTGGTGTGTCAAAATTAATCAAAAAAACTGAGCTTAACTTGGGTGGTGTGTCACTTCAAGAAATATCCATACCTGGCAGCATCAGCATTCTCAGGCAGGGCTACACTCGTACTGAGTGCGCAGCACGAATGGCGCTATGACGCATGTCAGAAAAAAACGTCTCGGCATGTCACCTCTGACATGTGTGCCATAGGTTAGGCACCACTGTAGCAGTATATATGAGCCCACACAATACAGTATTTACCATTTCCATTGGGGAAACTGTTCCCAAATTGTATCATTTCATCCTTACAAAACCATAATGTGGAAGGGTCACAATGTAAGCAGCCTGTAAAGAAACTGATTGGCAGTTGTCTGGCATACTGAGCAATGTACAATTACACTGATGGGCTACTAAGAAATCAACAGTATTTGACAAACTGACCACTGAGAGGATTACTGATCAATGTAGTGAGTAGTGTAACTAATAGAAGTCTTAGTAGTCTGGTTTTCAGCAAACCAACTATTGGCAAGGCTAACATTTAGTAATCATTATGTTGATAGGATTAACAGTTATCTTTCAATTTTTATCTGAATGAGAAAAAGGGAAAGGAGATCCAGCACAGCAGGCAATCTGGTGGTGGTCCTCCTTTGAACATGACCTATTCAGAATAACTGGGACCAGACGTGCTGGAAGGTGTGTTGGGGAGACACTATATGAAATGGATCGCAGAGGTGATAAACGTCAGTCATAAAAATGTTGTCAGCTTGCACATAACTGATTTTGCAGTGATACACATTTATTATATACTTGAATGTAGCTGCCCCCCAACTCCTTCGGGAAACTAAGGAGGCCTTCCCCAAGAGAGTCAAGTAAACTGTGTTAGAGGAGCATACTCAGCCAGAGGAAGAATCTTGTTCTCTGCTGGATGGTAGGTATCTTAACTATGCAAGGCTCTCCAAATGTTGGATTTGCCAATGAAGATATTGCTGGAAATGAGTGACTGAACTGCAATTGCTTACTTCTATCCTCTTTGTTACAGAGTCAGTGCTGGATCAGCCATTACTCCCTTCCTCATTTTCTTTACTAGTCTAGTAGCTGGTGGAATCTCAGCTGAGTAAGTAACTTTGTCAATAGAGTGACTGAAAGGTTTTGACATTTTGCTAGTCAAAGATTGTGTTGCCAAGAGCTAGGGACACAAGGACATTGGGTCTAGTTATGCCAAATGGAAAATTTGCTAAATTCCAGTGGTCCATGGCACCTTAATAAGGGATAATTGACTAGCCACACACATTCCTAAACAATGCTTGCTGACACAATATATAGTAGCCAGTAGGTTTACACTGCATATGTTTGTCTGTATGAAAAGGGCATGGTAACTTCAGTTTTGCCAAACATATTTGTAATTTTACATCCTAACTTCAGGACCAACTTTTAGATTAGTAGCTTGTGTTTAATTGGTCCAATTAATATGCCTATATCACTAAAATATTAGCTAAGATGCAACAGGATCTGTTATAATCCTTACAGAATCTTGTTTATATTGTCAGGTTACCAAGATCAAGAGGAAGGTGACTTTTTACCTGGAGCCTCAAGATCTCCCAGCAACAAGCCCAGGTGAAGGGAACTCTACTAGTGTAGAGGCCAGCCCTGTAAGAGACCAGGATCCTCTGGTTGAGTGCATTAGCAAATCTGCTACACAGTTTGCAGGATTCAGCCTCCACCACCTACAGGCAGTCTGACTTACATGTGAGGGCCCTCAGGACTATATTTTGCAGACACAATAGCCTACATTCTTCATGTATAAACACTGTGGTGTACACAGCAAAAAGAAAATAGTTCATGGTAATAACTAACCCCACCGTTAATAGGAGCTGACCCCAAGCTAGGTGATTAGTCAGATAAAGATGGGATATATCATAAACATCAATAACTGTGCAAATAAAGTTTACACATTGTTCAATACATATAACACGAAGAACATTTTTTCTCAAAAACGAATGAAACCCAAAATAACCAAACACACATTAATTTCTCCATATAACCACCAGTAGGGGGCAGCCATAAACCACAGTTGTCCTAGCATAATTTTGAACTAACAAATAACGCTGGCCTTACTGTTTGTGATAACCAAATTTAGTATTTGCAGATTTTAACACCTGACCTGTTAATTGTTTATTTCAGCATGCCATGACTCCTTGCAACTCCTGACTACAAGCCCTGTGCTGCCTTAACCAGTTCTGAATGTAGTTTTCTAACCATGACTCTGCCTAAATTACATCTTTGTTTACCATTAACACCCTTATTTAGGAATTTAGGATCCCTCTAATAAGATCTTTTGAAATGCCAGTAGCTAAGGGACATTTTCT
>WMED01030367.1:0-10110 GCA_019650415.1 Pipa parva
CTTTTAAAAACAGTATAGTTTTACCAAGAAGCCATACTTTTTCTAATAAAAATAGTGACAGTTTTAAGAGAAAATATTAAAAAAAATTTTTACATAATTTATGAATTTTGTTTTTTGCATGTTGCACTTCTCTGTAACCCTATAAACATAAATTACATGTCAGTTGTGCTCCGCTAATTATGAGGGACCAGTCTAAGCCAAAAATGCCAGGGCCGATTTTTTTGTCCCAGTCCAGCCCTGGGCGCACGCACCAGTGCACAAACGTAATGACGGGTGCATGCGCCCCCTTGTTTGAGTCAAACAGTTTGACTGCTTGATGCAAGCAGGGAAGGGTGGGATGGGGTGAGGGGGCGAGCGTAGGGGCGCCCAAGGGGTGGTTCGCCCAGGGCGCATATCTAGCCAGGGCCGGCCCTGTTCACAGCACTGCAAATTCAGCAACCAGGGCAGAAGCAAAAAAACTGCTTTTGTACTTGCTCTGCTCACTGAATTGGTTTTCTTTTTGTGGAACTGAATATGTTGAATATGTACTATATAAAATTCCATTGAAAGTAATGACACTGCATGTCTGTTAATTGAAGATGTTTGCAATCAGCAAAGAGAAAAACACAAAGAAAAAACCTCAAGTTAAACTTAAAGGGGAACTATAGTCAGATTACATCTTTACATATGCAGTGCTATACCTTAGTGAGAAGCGTTTCTTCCCAGTAGATGTTTCATGTGACACAGAATGATTGAGTAGGCAGCACTGATAAACTCCTGCATTCCAACTTAATTTATGCGGCCAAAAGGTCAGCGCCACTGCTTAACCAATAGCAGACAGGCAGCTTTTTCTTCTCATGTTGCCTGACTTGCAGAACAGAAAGAGGAGGGGGAGCAGGGAGGAAAATGTCAGCTCTCAGGGAAACTAATTAAGGGAACAAACGGCAAGTATTATTTCTTCCCTAAATGTTTTTTTTAACTATTTGTGTCAGCAATTGGCTTAATATAAAGGAGTTTTATATGTATGTGTGCAGTTATATCAGCACTATATTGCCCCTTTAAAAGTCATGTTTATCAACACTGTGTATGAATAATTGCCATGATAATAAAATAACTTTTTTGTGGGGTTACAGTTCTGTCGTACTGATAGGAAAAAATAATAGAGGCTGATTGGATAAATCATTATACACTACATCACAGGGTATGTTTATATTTATTTATAGTTCCTCTGAAAGGCTGTATCACTTTGTCTAGCAAAAAAAAAAAAAAAATATATAAATATAATAAAATGACTTTTAACTAATTCTTCTCTGTAGGACCCTGAAGATGCAGATATAAAAATATTTAATGAAGTTGCGGAAATCTCAGAAGACTTCAATTTTGCACTGACACATGAAGAAAGAGTATTTCAGAAATTTGGGGTTATGGAGGACAAAGTGATCTTCCTTAAAAATGTATGAAGCCTCTTAAGCTACAAGTGATTGTTGAACATGTTAGTCTACCAGGCATGGAGTATTAACCTAGAATTGCTTAAGAATGGTCTGATTCCACAGAGCAGATTTTAAGTGCACCTGTCATCTCAAAACACTAATACTAATTTTGGCTCCACTAATGAAATAAACATTTTGTAAATATATATGTTTTTAAAAATGTAGCTTTATACAGCGTTTCTCTCTGTCATCTTCCCTGTCAGCCTGGAAGAAGAAGGGATCGCTCAATCCACAATAGTGAATATATATAAAGGCAATGTAGAAAATGGTGGGTGCCTGGAGGTCCAATGGCCAAACAAACAAATCTTTAAGTCAGTAACTCCGGCACTCCAAAAATAAAATCAACGAAGTTTATTGAAGAACAATTAAAATCCAAGCATGTTGGTGGAATAAACAGATAAAACAAAAAGATGTAGCACCCCCTAACGCGTTTCGCGCTTCAGGTGCTTAATCATAATGTGAGGTGCGAGTATATAGCAGAGTATAAATAGGGTAAAACTTACTAGGGCACAGGGGTTCTCAGCCACGTTCCGAAGAGGCAAGTAGTAATGTATAAAACATGATCTGTTTTATTATCTGTTTATTCCACCAAGATGCTTGGATTTTAATTGTTCTTCAATAAACTTTGTTGATTTTATTTTTATAGTGCCGGAGTTACTGATTTAAAGATTCCCTGCCAGCCTGACTTCCTTCTTTCCTGGGTCTGGTTGGGTGAGGCTAAATGATTGACATTATAGCTCCTCCAATCAGATTCCTGCTAGATTGTGATTTAAGGGATCTGATTGGAGATATATTATCAATCATCATTTAGCACCTCCCAACCCAACTCGGGAAAGAAAAGGTTGGAAGAATGAACTTAGGATGTGGAAATTGCCTCAAAACTTTTAATACTATCCTCTACATGTTTTGGGCTATGCAGGCTAACATGAACTAACTAATCTGGGTCCTACTCCTATCTTTTCCATTGTAATTAACATGCATGTCGTCTAGGAGCGGGAACTGACTTTTCCCCTTTTTTATTTTACTACTGCAAAAAAAAGGAGATTTCTCCTTCATAATATTGAAAAGATTTGTCTCCTCCTATCTCTAGCAGTTAATAAAATAAATACCCTCATCCTATCCCACTTGGACTGCTATAACATTCTCTTGCCAGCCCCAATATATTTTATATTCTGCTTGCCACTGTTTAGTTGTTTATCCAGATGATGAAATCTGCAAATATTAGCCAAATTTGGCAACTGAATTTAGCCATACTTGCAGACAATCTAAGCATTTAGCTGTAGGCTTGAATGCCCAAATATATGCATCTATACCCATCTTAAAGAACTAAAATGCTCAGTAGTCTAAGGGGTGATTGAACTTGGGTGAACTTAATATAGCTTTAGCCTGAAACATGTAATGCAGCACGTCAACAAATTCACTTGGTAGCACACTACAGTTTCCTGCTGTTTTCCCTACCTTTCTAATTGGGGAAACATAGAAGCAGTGCCAGGTCATAATTCTGCTTCTGCGCTTGCTCAAATCAGCAATGAAAAAGAGAAGGCAAAAATTAAGGGGATTGTGGCACTGGATGCTGACTATAGCTAGAACAAGAAGGAGGCAGTGTACTACATTTACTTTGTTGATGACTCAATTTCTAATCTATAAAATTGCATTATTGTATTAAATATTGTATTAAAATGTTTCATACTCCATAATTTGACAAAGGCTATTTAAATAAAAAGATACATATATACATACTAAATATTTTTCTATATTGATTTACCGTACATTACAAATGATTTTGTTGGAAGGCAGTACATTTTTCCTTTTCATTCTATTTTTCACTTAAATTTTCTGTTTCCCCTCTTCATCCGGATATGATCGGTCTTGGTGTTTCCTTTGTAAGACTGATGAAGAGTATGAGTTCAAGATAGATGAAGATCTTGGACTAGACAAAGAAGAGTTCTCCAGGTTTCTCATGATAAACAGTCTTGATCTAGTAACAGAATACAACGCTGAGGTAATAAAATACATATTTTGCACCTGTAACTGGAAATGTAATAAAATAGTTTTATATATACTGTATATAGAATCTGGTAGCCATTTGTCACTAGATGTGTGTCTATGATTAGTATGCAATGCTGTATCTGTGGATAAGTATAAAACAAACTGGATATTGGTCACTGGGTGTGTATGATGAGTACACTGCTCTGTATCTTGGGATAAAATTTCTGGCCCCCGTATCTTCAGATAACTATTCAGAACTGAAGATTGTATGATGGGCATTGTATCTATGTAAGGCTTGCAACTATAGTACGATTTGTATTGAAAGGAGGGTCCTGCTCCCTCCTTTCCCATTTCAGTTGATGATGTCATTATTAGCCCTATCACTTCTGTACATTGTCTTGGGGTTACTTTTGACTCTGCTCTTTCCTTCTCCAAGCACATTGCTACCACTGCTAAAAACTGTCACTGTTTCCTTTGTAACATTGCCAAGATCTGTCCATTTCTCTCTCAGGCCGCCGCTAAAACCCTCATTTGTGCTTCCTATCCTGGTTGGATTATTGCAATGCCCTTCTAACTGGCCGACCAGTTTCTCATCTTTCCCCCCTTCAGTCTATTCTAAACTCTGCTGCTAGAATAATCTCTCTCCCTCCCTAGAAGTCTCCCTCTCAACTCCTGTCTGCTCCTTGGCTCCCGGTTAATAAATGTATTATTTACAGTGTCCTACTTTTGCTATTCAAAGTGCTTCGCTCTGTTGCCACTCCCTACGTATCTTCCCTTGTTTGCTTGTATGCGTCTAGCTGTCAACTCCGCTCTTCACAAGGCAACCTTCTTCAGGAACCCCTCACTGCCTGCTCTCATCTTAAACCCTTCTCTCTTTCTGCCCCTTATCTTTGGAATTCTCTACCCCTCTACCTCTGTCAAGAACAATCCATCAATATCTTCAAATCTAGATTAAAATCTTACCTCTTGGAGCACCAGCACTGGTTTTCATGTCTATATTTTATCCTTTAGCAACTACTTATTCTATTTTGTATTTATTTTCTTATTTAATTGACACCTATAGGCTGATGAACTGACACTTTATGCTACTGCACTTGTTACCCTCCTATATGTATATGTAAGTCTTCCTCCTATTTAGATTGTAAGCTCTATGGGACAGGGACCTCCATCCTCTTGTTTCAGTCATGGCCTGGCACTTAGAGTGATGTGTCTTCTTGATTATATGTTTGTAATTTACTTCTCTTGTTCATTGTTAAGCACTTTTCCTTTGTCTGTATTATAATTGTATTGGTGGATTGTACAGCGCTGCGTAACCTTGTGATGCTTTATAAATAAAAATATACATACAGACATATATATTAAAAAATGTAATAAGCATTGCCAGACCTAAGAGTGTCCTTAACAAGTTGTGAGCAAATTTAAATTCTGCTGTAGGCTTTTCTGACTTGTATTAATGTTGCTATGTCTGTGTCAGGTTAAGTCAGTGCATGTGATCCAACACTGAAAGTGCACTTATATTTTACAGATTCAGGTCAATAAGGGGAGTTTAAAATATTTTCCCCCATATGTCCCATGACCAGTCGCCCCCTACTTATGGAGTGATAGGCACTTTGTAATGGCATTGGGCAATATATGATGGTTACTGCATATTACCTAACTATACTGTATTGATATAAAGTAGTAATGCCACAGAATGTATATCTACATGTCCTTTTGGTAAGTTAGTTGAGCTTTGCTACAGATTATGGGTTTGGAGTTTATCAACTGTTTGATTGCAAGCTCTTTAACTTCTATCGTTGCGTTTCCATTTTTCCCCTTTAGCGCTCCAACTAAAAATCTTTTTTTATTGTTTTACAGACTTCAGAAAAGATTTTTGCTGCGAAAATCCCAAACCACTTATTACTATTCATTAACAAAACTGAGGACTCTCAACTGCAGTTAGCCGAACAATTCCATAAAGCGGCAGCAGAATTTAAAGGGAAGGTAAATTTGTGTATCGGTACCATGTTTTTTTACTCAGTGTAATTTACAGCACTGAATCACAGATACTATAAGACCAGTAAGAAAGTTTTACTTGGGGGTTATTGACTGAAGTGAGAATTTCATTGTCGAATTCTCAAACAGCAGAGTCCCATAGCAAATCCGCGACAATAATAAGGTTGGGATTGCGACAATATTTCTATAATGACATTAGCCATCTATTGGGTAGTGTGTGACCGTCGTTAGCTGGCGAATTCACACCTTTACACAACAATTCGGACTTTAGTCAATACCTCCATTACTCTTCTCAAAGTTGAAGTCCACCTCCACATTGTAAAAATTGTTTCTTTAAGCATCACTGTTTGTTTAACATGCATGCAGAGACCTCCAATCAGAATCCTGTAGGATTTAATAACTAATTTATGTGATGCCCAGCTATCTATTATATTTTACACCAAGTACTGCAATAATGGGGAATTCAAGCTTTTGGGGGTAATTCAGCAAAGAGTGAACTTACCCTCCGGATCCTTTGCATCAGTAAGCAGAGACTGTTACGCGATCGCAGAGTCCTGCATGCGGACATCAGCGAACACTTTAAAGGGATTCTAGTCTCTGCGAGGCTCGTGAGGCTCTACTCAAGTCTCCTCGCGAGACTGGAATCCCTTTAAAGCGTTTGCTGATGTCCACATGCTGGACTCAGCGATCGCGTAACATCCTCTGCATACTGATGCAAATGATCGGAGGGTAAGTTCGCTCTTTAAGTTCTTTTGAAACTTAACACTGTACTGATCTCCTCTAGGACGTTTAATGTTACTAATGGGGTGGATAATTATTACTCGTTTAAAATGCATACATCAAGATTTTTTAATTCATTTTCTTACAACTTCAAGAAGACAAAAGCAATAGGAAAGAGCAACAATTTGGCTTTGGACCTGTCAGGTCCACTTAACAGACATATTTTTTATAGGAAGCAGGGAGTTGATTCCGACTTTTGATTCAAGTCGGGCAGAAAAGAAGCAGTGAGTTTCCTTAAAAAAAAAGTCTGTAAAGTGGTCCTGACAGGCAAACTTTAAATTTGATTTTAATAATGTGATGCGACATGAATGCAGAAATATTTGTAATAATTCTCTTTTCTATATACCTGCTTTTTAACTCTATTCCAACCCCTAGATCCTGTTCGTTCTTATTGACTCTGATGGCGGCCATGCAGAGGTTCTTCAGTATTTCGGACTTAGTACTAAAGATGTTCCAACAATACGATTTATTAACATTGAGACAGTGAAGAAGTATGCTTTCAGTGAAGAAGCAATCACATCAGAGGCAGTCCAAGCATTTTGCAATGGTGTCCTTGAGGGCAGAATAAAGGTATAAGTTTCTGTCGTACTCAGTAAAGCATATCCAAAATGAATCTGTTCAAATATTAAGTCAACTTTGATTAATCCAATGCTGCCATGATTAAAGTCTAGTGTTAATTTGTTATCTCATTGATCCTATGTTATACTGTTTGGCTGAGCATTTAATTGCAATAAGATCATTGTTGCCTCTTACCTATCTGTATGTGCATGTGATATCTAGAACAATATTACCGTATCTCTGAAATTATGACATTCTTCATATTAACAATTATTAATTTCATATAGGGGCAGCAACAGCATAATCTCATCCATACGGAATTTCTAAACCAGGGGCGGGCAAACATTTAAGCTATCGGGCAATTATTTTTCTTATGGGGCGGCATGAAAGCTTTGGGTGGTTTTACAGGGCTGGATTGGTATGCCTAGCTTTCCCGCGCCTATGGCAGTTGGCCATGCCCCCAGTTTTTGCATGCTCTGGTGGGCCAGTCAGAGATGGTCTGGCCCACGGGCCGTACAATGCCCATATCTGTAATAGACATAAGAGCACATCTGCCTTATTCCTCTGTTATCCCTTTTGTGGGAGAAGAACTTCAGCTTCTTCTCAGAGCTAACCAGGCTTCATCCTAGTCCTGCCTATTTCTTCACTCATAAACCTTTCTCAGAGCATAGAGCTGCCCACCTTCTGTATACCCCTAGAGAATCAGGTCAAGTGTACCCCCTAGGTGACAGATGCAGTCATCGGGGTCTCCAGTTACATTTTTATACATTCCTAGTTGTGTTTAATATAAGATCATTAGTTCTACCATATTGCATTATAGCTGCTGTTTAACTGTTATTATGTTACTTTACAAAGCAAAATCTCATGAGTGAAGAAATTCCTGAAGACTGGGATAAGAAACCAGTGAAAGTTCTTGTGGGAAAAAACTTTGAAGACGTTGCTTATGATGAAACAAAGAACGTGTTTGTGGAGTTTTGTAAGTATCTAAATATGGAATCCTCTCTTATCAGGAAATGATGTCACCGTTAGTAAGAGTCAAGAGTATTATCAATACACTGAGTTGTTTTGATGTTTAAATGACATTTAAAAAAAATATTGTATATTAGAGTACTACATACCTATTTATACTCGAAAAATGCTTTCCACATGGGTTTACCAGTGATAGATTAATTTATAGTAAACCGGTTATTAATACAGAAGTCAAATGGATTAATCTTGGTAAAGTTGTTTAAATGAATATAATCCCTCAGGAAAAAAAGTAGGTAATCTACAACAATCTAACTTCTAATCTACAGCAATCTAACTTCTAATCTACAGCAATCTAACTTCTAATTGTCACTTGTATATGGGAGCTTTAACGTGACCTTTGAGATAATAAACAGTGACGTGCAGAAACTATAATTTGAGGTGCAGGGAAACACACACACGGAACCACGGGACTGGATGCCACTGAAGGAACTGGAGCACCCAGCGACTGTTACACCTCTAGAGGTACTGAGGTGTACTGAAACAGGTAACAGGGTAACAAGTGAGGCAAAAGTGCAAAACAGAAGGAAGTGGATTCTCTTACCACAGTGGGGTTGACACGGGATAACTCTGAGGCGCGGAATCTAAGGAGGGCCAGGTCTTCACCTTTAACCCCCGCAAGGACGTACTGGTCTTTGCTGCGGGCACCTCCCAGGTCGCAGTCCTCAGGTTAAACCCCCACTGGTGGCAGCTGGCTGAAACACTGGAGAATTCTGGAAATGCTGAACTATGACACACTGGATCTTGAAGTGAGCTGTACCTTTAAGAGAGTAATCCGAACACTAAAGATATCAGGAGACTGAAGCAAGCTGACTTGAAGAATTCCAGCAACTTAGCCGAGGAGCTGAAACATAGCAGTAACCAGGAGAAGCTGAAGCAAACCTCTGACAAGGTACATGCAGTACAGGAGATGTTAAACAGCAGCACACAGCAGGAGAACTAAAGGAGAATGACAACAACGCTAGAGCACTGAGAAGTAGTGCTCAGCCCCTTTTTAATCTGGCGTGACGTCAGCGGGTCTGGATTGGAGGACAACCCGGAAGGGCAAGGGAGAAGCATATCTCCCAGCACTATCCGGCAATCAGAGCTGGCAGTTCATGAGCAGCGCATCAGCTGCAAGCGCTGCTCGTGACACTAATCTACAGCAATTTCGCTAAGATTCATTCAGCACAAACATTCCCTTTTCTCTAGGGTTCATTCTACAGTTAGTATCACCCCAAGGCAAGTATTCAAAATGAATAATGTTCTTATTTTTACTACTGGTGATCATAACTTATAGAAAAGCTTCTCCTACACATTGCATCCCTACATCCCGAGTATTCTGCAACCAGTTGTAGGTTTTAGCGTACAATTTGCTGCGGTATTACATCACTTTCCCTAGAAAGATTCTTTGCTTGGTGTGAAAATTCATTGCTTTTGTTTTAGGTTCTATTCTGCATTATATCACAATAATTGTGTTTTACCCACAAATATAATTTGTCTGTTTCCTCTATTGGATGTTGAACCTATTTTTCATCTCAATAAATGACTGACTTATAGATGTCTCATGACAATGATTAAGGTCAGGAGAAAATGAACCTTATCATGGATTTTTTAATATGATTTTTAATTGCGCCTAATGTCTTATTTTATCACAGAAATGTTGGTTCTTTAGACTCTTGAATAAGCTAAATGGACAGTAGGTGTCACTCTCTGTTTATTGGTAGACATTTCACAGAAAAACCAAAAACCCTGAAGGACATTCCTTAGCCTGCTTCCTAAATAATATTAGCTATAACTGAATAGAAATAGTATATTTGTTTGTCCTAGTTATAATGGTAATATATAACCTATTTTGCAACCCAGAGGTGTAGAACTTGCAAATGCCTCCCTGAGACCAAAGGAAGACACAATACAAACAAAGGAGGATAAAAGTCAAAAGAATTTTCTTTTTTAATTACGCTGTTAACGCCTATTTAAAAAGCTTTTATCGCCATGCCAATAGTCACTTTTTTGTGCATTTTTTTACATCAAAAAGTTGTTTTAAATCCCAGGGAGGGGTTCTGGGAATATTCTGCCTTACTATAGGGGTCACGACTGTCTATTGTTACATCACTGTGCATGTCTCTGCAGTAGCATTAAGGGGATTATTGACTAAAGTCCGAATTGTTGTGTAAAGGTGTGAATTCACCAGCTAACGATGGTTGAACACTATCCAATAAAAGGCTACTGTCGCGGTCACGGATTTGCTATAGGAATACTGTCGCGGTCACGGATTTGCTATGGGAATACTGTCGCGGTCACGGATTTGCTA
>WMED01030368.1:0-10110 GCA_019650415.1 Pipa parva
TGAGGAGTTATGGGAGTGGGTAGTTATTAGAGTGAGGAGTTATGTGAGTAAGGAGTTATGGGAGTGGGTAGTTATTAGAGTGAGGAGTTATGGGAGTAGGGAGTTGTTATGAGCGTGGGGTCAATATGCCGGTATGTTAGAAAGCAGAGAGAATGGGACTGTTTGCAGTTGGGACAACCAATACTTTGTAGGTAATGAGGGTACAGCTTCCACCTCCCTAAAACTCACTTTGACATTGTACACACATATATCACATATTAGATATTATATGACTAGACTTTATACCCATTGAGTGCATGCAGCACTGTATGTACTTACTGAACGATATAGGCTCATACAGTGTATGAACACTGCCAGAGTCAGTTTTGGTAAAAATGGGGTCCTGGGCAAATTGAGTCCCACCACTGCAAGCCCCCCAGCGCTCTGCATAGCGCTTCTGCAGAGTTACTTGGCTCTATTCTCTGTGAATAATCTCGCTTGTGGAGAATAGAGCTTTTCAACTCTGCAGAAGCACTGTACAGAGAGAGCTCTGTGGGGGGACCCCTTGGAGTTGTGGATTGGGGGGGGAGTCACACCTAATGCCAGCCCTGAACGCTGCATCCATCTATAGTTTTCCCTGAACAGACAGTACACAATCCATACCTGCACACTACATGTACACTGTAGTTTTACTAATGTCTGTGTACATAATGTACTTGATATACTCATGCATTCACTTTGCACACTGTAGAGAATGCATTAGTCACAATGTAATACTATCATATAAGAATATGTATAATATTGTTTAAACACTATGTTAAATTATGTACAATAATAATACATAAACTGAATAATGACCACTTTCATCTCCAGTATTATCCTGAGTTCCCAGTGCACAGCTGTGCACACTGCAATGTGAGGAGATGGCTGTGTAACCTCACGCCTAAGAAGTTAATACAATACGGGAATAAGGCTTTGAATTAGCTGTTTGGGGAAAGTGGGGTGTGTCTTGATCCCATTGCTGCTGGGACAATGGAGAAACAGAAAGTGTTACCCAAGTATTAGCCAATGGATGAGCAAACATTTTTCACAGGGAACTTCATGGGTTAATGGGTGATGCTTAGTGACTGCTACAGAATTGGCACCACCCTCATTAATATGCTAATATCATCCCCAAATAATCCTGTTTTATTTCTGGCACATCTCACTGCTCATGCACTTTACTCAACAAGTATACTTTGTTTTAAGGAACAAACAAAAATTGTTTATCCTGGTGATCATTTCCCTTTAAATACAACAGTTGCAGTCTTAATCAAGGTGATAAACATTGGTGTGATGTTTTTACACAAATAAAATGATTTTATCTACTGGCACAATGAGTTAAAGAGTGCTGGTCCATTTTTATAAAGTATGAATTTGTTGACCTTGCACCTTAAATGATGTAAGGGATTGCTGCCCTAAACATACATTATATATGAATATATATAACCCCTTAAAGGGGCACTACTGTATAGTGCTGATATAACTGCACACATACATATAAAACTCCTTTATACTGAGCCAATTGCTGATGCAAATAGTTAAAAAAACATTTAGGGAAGAAATAATACTTGCAGTTTGTTTCCCTTAATTAGTTTGCATGAGAGCTGGCATTTTCCTCCCCCGCTCCCCCTCCTCTTTCTCTTCTGCAAGTCAGGCAACACGAGAAGAAAAAGCTGCCTGACTGCTATTGGCTAAGCAGTGTGGTGACCTTTTGACCGCATAAATTAAGTTTGTTTACAGGGGATTACAGAGGGAAAGGTAAGTTGTGCGCATGTGCTAAGTAGTAAGTAGGGTACCTTTTCATGGAAAACTGGCCAGTACACATGACACACATTTCCTGGTGCAATAGTTTATCAGTGCTGCCTACTCAATCATTCTGCATCACATGAAACATTTACAGGGGAGAAACACTTCTTACTAAGGTATAGTACTGCATATGTAAAGATGTATTTTGACTATATTTCCCTTTTAATGTTAGTGAATATTAAAGAAATACTTTTCCCAATTAGCTTATTTTTTTTCTAGATTTTGAAATATGTTAAAGGAGAATAAACTATATTTATAATCAGTGTTTTAATACATATATATTTAAGGGAATTATTTATTAAAGTGTGAACAGTCGCGTACATGCCTGAATTCACATCCTTTTGCAAATTCTCCAACTTCACTTATTTATCAAACTCTGCGATGTGACTAATTCGCTGCCAATTCAAACACTTACAACGGTTGCAGACAGACTTCTTCGCATCACTTTCCATGCATACACAGATAATTTGGATATTCAACATGTGACGGAGTCTATTGAAGGAGTGAATTCCGCAAAGCGTACTTCTCCGTATTCCCCTGTTTGCCACATCAGAGTGGCGAATTGGGGGATTGATGGCAGGGCTCTGGTGTGGCATAAAGTGACTATTCATCCAAACATAAAAATGGCGACTGTGACTAATTTATTCTGCTATTAAACATGAACTAGGGACAAGTTGACATAGAAACAGATGTATTATTCACTTATACAGTATACACTTAGTGAGATATAGAAAGGATGATGTCACTGCACTTTCCTGGAGGAATTCGCTTTACTCTGCATCCCACAATTGTCTGACTGACTACACCACACTACACATTCAATCGCATTTGACGCTCTCCACTTGTTCAACAAGTCTATCTGCTGCTTCATGAGTAAGGAGAAGTGAATCTGTGTCTTTCTGACTGAAGTGACACAAACAGACGCTAAGTCACTATGCTAGGTGAATTCGCTCTTTAATAAATCATCCCCTAAATTAGACTTAATTGTCATAGTTATTATAAAGACTTATTTACCATGTCAAACAATCTATACCGATAATAGAATTATACATTCTTGTAATCATGTTTCACCTGTAAGCTGTTTTGAACTGGGTGGACCCGGAACTAAGGAACCGTAACTATTTAAGTTGTGTTATAACCTCATGATTTTAGCCATGATTAAGCGCAGGAGTGCGCGAAACGCGTAGGCTCCGTGCCAGTGTTTTTAATCTACATGTGGTAACAAATAAAAGGATTTTTTACTTTACTTTGGAGTGCCGGGATTTTTTCCATACCTGCTGTACAAAGTCCGCGATTCTCAGAGCACCCATTTTTGACTGTTTCCAGCACAAGGATTGAGACAGATAAGCTTCAGCAGGCAAGTACTGCTTTATTTTCTTTTTCACCTGTAAGCTCACCTCTTTTGTCCCTGCAGTGTTACATTTCATGACATCTAATTGGACTTTTCTCATTTTGAAATCAGGCTGTGATAAGGTTGCTTTGGACCATGACAATAGCAACCAGGTGGTGGTTTAAATGAGAGACTACAAGAGAAATATTAGATGGACTAAATGCAATGTTACATCATTCAAAATAAAAATGTGGCTGTGCTTATCGAATCTACACTAGGATCAGTTTAAGTGATGATATTTCTAATATTGGGAAAGGTTTGAGACATGGGGGGTTCAGAGTAACAAATTAGAAACATCCACTAGAGTGGAAAAGATTCCCAGATGGATTAGACCTTATTAATGCTTTCCCAGAGGAATGTGGCTGGCTTGCATGTTTTTATGAATAGCTGAGTTGGCAACAGAATTTTGCTTGTTATTAGTCAGGGAGGGGACATTGTTACACTCCTGGCAGCTCCCCTCTGACATGTAATACAGTGATACTGGAAGGTAGAAGACTACTGGGAAAGTATATAATAATATTGCTTAGCTCTGAGATATGTAATACTGCTATCACTAGATTAACCTCTTCAGTGCTAGAAGCTTACTTGCGTATACATTACACCTGCCTAAGGGAATTTTCATCCATATATTTCCTTTCCACTGGAAAAATTATTTTCATCTTTAAAGACGAAACATCACGTTCATTTTCCTCTTCCTAACTGAAAACCATTGTATTTATTAGATAAACAGAGCTTCGCCAATGTTTGAATCAGCCTGATGCCAAACATCTGTAAAGGTGCTTTATATGAGATGACAGGCAAGTTAAGTAATTATTCAGAACCAGAGGTCAGCATGTAAAGTGCAAAGGATTCAGTGAGATTTGGTGTGTTAGAAATCATTTATGTGCTCTGTTCCATGGACAAGGCAGCAGGAGGAGGAAAAGTAAGTACAGAACGATTGAGGAAACTAATCTATAAAAACACAAACACTCTTGTACCTCCCTGTATTGTTGCAATCAAGCTGTTAGAGCTGCAATACTGCTACAGTATTATATTCCGTGTGTTAGTATTATGACATCATTCTTGTACTGCATACATTCCCCAACCATTGTTTTAGACTTTAGGAAGTTGATTTGAATGATAATGGAACCCCAAGGTGATACTAATACCTTTACAAGCGTTATTTTAGAAAACATGACTTAAATGCAGAGTTAGACCCATCACCCTAATGTGTTACTGTGTTTCACCCGAAAATAAGATAGGGTCTTATATTAATTTTTACTCCTAAAGAGACGCTAGGTCAGTGATTGCGAACCTTTTCTGCACAGAGTGGTGAAAAGTGACGTCACTCACCAGCACCTTCCCCCGAAGTGCAGGCGCTGATGAGAGACGTCATCGCGTCACCCTATCGGAGAGTGAGTGCTCCTTCAGTGTAGGCCACAGATCTGACCTGAAAACTGTCTGGATGGATCCATGGCCTCAGAGCCGGCTCTGGCTCTATTGGCGCCCTAGGCGCCCCCCTCCAACGGCGCCCCCCCTTCCGGCGCTGCCCCGCCCCCTCTCCGGTGCCCACCCACCCGCGACACCACGCCCCCTCCCCGGCACTAGGGGCGCCCCCCTGGGCAGGAGGCGCCCCTAGCATTTGCCTACTCTGCCTAATGGCAGAGCCGGCACTGCATGGCCTGCACTGAGGGACCACTCACTCTCTGGAGGATAAGCTATGCAGCGAAGGTGCGCATGCTCTCTCTGGGAAGTATGCCATAGGTTCACTATCCCTGTGCTAGGTATTATTTTCAGGGGATGTCTTATTTTTGGGACACGGTACTGGTACGGTATATTTTCAGTACTTTACTGCAGCTAGGTCTTATTTTCAGGGGACACGGTACTGGTATGGTATATTTCCAGTACTTTACTGCAGCTAGATCTTTTTTTCAGGGTAGACCTTATATTTCTAAGCTTGGAAAAAATTGTACTAGGTCTTACTGGTATTAAAAGGTTTCTCCATCACATATGTCTTCTTTTTTTTATTTATTTAAAGTTTATTTTCCCAAATTGTTACACTTTTATGACAACAATGTATCATACAATATATAAAGTACTACACGTAATCAAGTGAAACTAATATATTGCTCATGTTACAGCTACTGATGTACATTATTCTGTCTAAGTCACAATTGCTTTGTTTGTTACTTCCTCTAGAAACTTATCTAAATGAATTTATGATTCAGTGTTCTGCAGTTTGTAAAGGTATTGCACCATATGGGAGCCAGAGCAATCTCCATCACATATTTCATCCGTGCCATCTCAAAATGCTCTGCCCGCTGTAGAATTTCAGCACACTGGCATGTGCACAAAGATTATAATTCCCGTGATGTAATAGGAAATCTTCAGTTACAGAAGGGTAATAGGGGTAACGTTCAGACAGTTTATCCAGGTGTGACAACATAACTCAAAATATTGTGTTCCCAGATTGCTTATTTTTAGCAGTAACAGGTGTGGAAAACAATTCTTATCCTATGGTGCAGTGTAAGGGCTACACCCATTCTAATTCAGCATCCGAAGGACATATCCTTTCACTACTGTTATCTCATTCACAAGTTTCCAGTTGTTGTATTTAAGCATCGTGTTTACTTAAAACTAATTTATTGATCGTCATGTAAGGCTAGGTTCACACTGGTGTTTTTATGCTTGGCTTATATACGCTGCACATAAAAACAAAAAAAGCCACACCGTGTAAACCTATGGGACTTACATTGTTCCAGCCACACTAGCATATAACGCAAGCGCGTGCACGCTAGAATGATTCATGTTGCATTTTTGCAAGCGTATATACGGCGCACACAAAATACGGGAAGATAGGAGAAGCCATGAATGCCGAGGGAGCATTCACACTATGTTGGGTAAGCACAATAGAAATGCATGTCTAGAAAATACGCCAGACTGAAATACGCCGCACAAAATGTGGGCAGATAGGAGGAGCCACGAACGCCAAGGGAGCGTTCACACTATGTTGGGTAAGCACAATAGAAATGCATGTCTAGAAAATACGCCAGACTGAAATACGCCGCACAAAATGCGGGCAGATAGGAGGAGCCACGAACGCCAAGGGAGCGTTCACACTGTGTTGCGTAAGCACAATAGAAATGCATGTCTAGAAAATATGCCGGACTGAAATATGCCAGTATATTTTCTAGATGCGCGTTTTTAAATACACAGCGCATATACTCACTGTGTGAAGTGGGCCTGAGGCTTAAATCCAGTGCTAGACTGTCTGTTTTGTACTAATTGTAATTAGTATTAATTGTAATCATTACTGTCTGTGTTGTAAAACAAAGTGATCTGTGTGGTTTATCCCATAAGAAACAATGGATACTATTTTTTCCAGCTGTGCCCTTGCCTAAGACTCCACCTGGTGTTCTGTTACAAGCAATTTAATTCACAAACAAAAGTGCCAGCAAACACATCCATACGTTAGCAGTTGTATTCAATGGGTCGTTACTTGCAACCAGTTTGACTGTTTTCACAAACTGCAAGAAAGTACACCAGCTTGTATTTAGGTGTGGTTAATTGCTTTTAAATGTACTATATGCAAGGCTGTCATACATGGTGACCCACTGAAAATAATTGCATGCCTTTTGCTACGGTTTAAACCAAGTGTGCCAAACTCCATGTGAAGCTCACTTACTCACAGCTTACTCACTGCTGATACAAATGACTTGTAAAGCTTAAAGGACCACAGACCCCAAAAAGAAAAAAAAATATGACAATTTCGATTTGGATTTTCATGACAGTTTTTCAAACACTGCACTTGTAGTAAAATGTTATCTTGGAAGTTGATTTCATGAATTTTATGGCTTTCTGTCTGTTTTATCCTTTCTGATACTGATGCTTATCCTTACTGATAACTGTTCTGCTTTAGATAACACATATTCAGGATGTGTGATGAAAGGTCAATTTTTCAAATTAAATAGATAAATATCATACTTTATAGACACATTATACTTTATTTTTTTAGAAGCAATGATTGAACATATAGTAACTATAAGTGCATTTTTAATTTTTTGGGCAGGAGTTGACCTGAAATGGGAACATTTATGTTTTCCAAAAGTTGTCCCAGAGAACAAACACATTATGATATCATCCCCCTAAATTCTAGTCTGTATCAGTGATATGGTCTTTTTATGAGACAAAATGGTGTATGTATTGTTTAAAAGAAATAGGACAGATTTGTCACCACATGCAGTTAACACTGATTGGGTAAAACTGCAGTATAAAAGACCAGTGTGGATCATGGAGGGTTAATATACATCTCTGTTTTACACTATACTTGGCATCATTTTGAATTCCGTCAATGGTTTTGATCCTGTTGTAATCCAACTTTGTGTCAAGCCCCTGATTCCACAGTGACAAAGAAATTCCAAGCGTGTTAATCCCTTGACAGCTGCAGAGGGAGACGTTTCAACTACTAAATGTTTTTGTGTGTTTGTGCCGCATGAATATTATCTATCAAATTGGTATTAGTCTGTATTTGTTAGTATCAGGGACGGCCAATTTACAGCCCTGTAACTGTTCTTGAACTGCAAATCCCAGCATCCACTGACAGCAGTTGGGATTACAGTAAATTATACTGAGGACTGAAGTCTAGACAATTCTGGTACATTATTCATTTTTCTCCCCCTATACCGCCCAATATAGGCTTAATGCTTATTCATACTTCATGTTTCCTATGAAATAGAAAAGCGTGCGTGGGGACCAAAGGTTCCGAGTAGTCTGTCGCTGCGATAACAAAGTATTCTCATTTAGGGATATTTAAATATGACAACAAAAGCCCTTTAAACTTAGTTTGAGAATGCAATTTGTACAATACTGGTTACAAACGTTTTCCCATTACAAGGTCTCCTATAAATATATTTATAATTCCGATTCCAAACTCAGTCTTTTTTTCATCCTCTTGTTCACATAATCCTTTACCCCTTCACAACCTCTGCCCTCCATCCACCATGTGGGAAAATCCTATCACAATAGAATGATTTGTGGGTTTCAATGTAAAGCCAATGCGCAGTCTGATGACACCTGGAGTGTGTTGTAAGGCCCAGCAAGCCAGCCAGTGCCCCCCCCCCCTGCAAAGAAAGGTCTTGAAAATAAAAGTGTGTCCAGTATATATATGTATCTGAAACTTCAATATTCACATAAGCAGTTAATTTTAGCATCCATTTTTACAGAACAAGTTTTCCCCATATTTTACCATCAGTTCTATTTAACCAAAAACTGTTCAGTGCTCCTGACCTGCCGTAAACTCTTGTTTCAAATGGGAAAACAGTAAGGAAAATTCTGTCAATATGCATTGCAATGTGTCAGAATAGCACTGAAGCATAGACAAATTTACTTTTATGTTTTGTTTTTTTAGAAATAGTAGAAAAATCACATGAAAGAAATACTGTATGCCCCATAAGATCTTAAATGTAGAAGAAAAGAGAAGATGGGAGGAGATTGTATACCTGGGTTCCCATCTATCGTAAGCGCTGCTAGCAACAGGGAAAGAGTATCTCCAGGGGGTATATTCAAGCAGTAATGCACCAGTGTCCCAAAACGGTGGCCTTATTACCCAGAAATCCATGGGCTAAATGTACTTTGGGAAATCTGTAAGAGGAAATGGGATGATGAAATGGTCTTCTGAGTTGTGTTAGGATGTACTGCTAACTTTATAAAACTGTGCTACTACAAAAATAAAACTGGCTTTGCCAACCATTTGATATTTGTTAAAAATACAGATAGTTTGAAATAAACTAGAATGACTGATTCCTCACTTTCTAAGTCTGGGTACATGGGTTCAAACTCATGAGAATGCAAGCAATCTGGCATTTGAGGGAAAGTGTACTATCAGGGGTCAAAGTGGTTGAAGCTGTCCCCTGGACAGTACCCCCAGGGGGCCTGACTACTAAGCCATACCTGTGCCTCCTTGCCTGCTAGCCACAGCATCTGTGTACTGGGGATCACAGGGCAGGGCATAGGTAAAATGGAGTAGGTTCTTGATTCAAAATGTAATCTTGGAGCTGTTCCAATTTGCTGGTTCCATAACGAAGATTGTAACTACATGAGTTGCAGTGGTTGTGCTTGTGACCAGATGCATAACTTCAGGGGGCCAAGCCAATCTGCTGTACCGCTGTCCCCTATAGTTGTCCAAGATATATTCCACACCTTGGGTGGTGCTGCACGATGCAGGAGTTGTTATACTGCTGGGCAGAAAGCAGTCTATGCACACTGGGATTTATCATCTACTTCATTTAACTAGTGGATGCTGTAGAAGACTGGGCAGAATGGAAGGCACTCCCAGCAACCAATAATATTTCTGGAACAGTCTGTTTACTATAAGTGGGCTGAGAAAGCCAGGTTCAGGAGATTTAGTGAGAGACTTTTCTAAAGGTAGAGTAGTCCAGGACAGAGGAGGAAAGAGGATCAAAGGAAGAATGAAAAGGGAAGGAGAAGGAAATGATGAACTTTTGACCTGGGGAACAGGGAACAAGGGGAGTTGGAAGATGAGAAGGAAAAATAGAAATATACAAAGGAGAAGGAAATGGGAAAAGAGAGAGTTTCTGAAATGCCTTGTAAAGATGTAGTTATGGCACTCACAATATAATTCTGCTTAAAAAACAGAAACACCCAAACATGAAATGCCTCCGATGAGTTTAAAGTCATTATATATTCAATCTGTGCTTCTAAAAAAATCTAAATTATGTCTATAAAATATAGACTTCATCTGCATGGAGTTTGTATGTTCTCCCTGCACCTGCGCTGGTTTCCTCTGGGTACTCCATACCCACTATCCAAAAACCATACAGTCATGGGCAAACGTCTGGAGAATGACACAAATATCATATTTTCACATGATCTGCTGCCCTCTGGTTTTTATGTGC
>WMED01030370.1:0-10110 GCA_019650415.1 Pipa parva
GCTCCTTCTCCTGGGCTGGAGCAGGATCAGCATCAGGGCCCCCTCATTCCCTGGGCACACTAGATGGGTCGGTAGTGGTGGCAGCCAGGCCACCTGAAGCATTGGGACCTGTAGCTACGCCACTGAACCTTATCAAATAAGACCTATTAAAGGGACTAGGAAGTTATCATTCCTTAAAATGGTCTAAAAGAGAGTTAAGAATACAAGAGATCTCAAGAATATGAAGTGGTAAGAGCGTTTGCACTTGGGTTAGAATAACACAGTTTAGAAAGATTTGCTAAAGAAAATTACATTCTTTTCACTGTTTATACCAATGAATGAAACAAGCACCTTTTTTATTTGTACCAGTGAACATTTTTATTTTTACTATTTAAAAAAAATAAACCCAAAAACAATAGTTGAAAACTTCATGGGACCCTACAGTAATCCATACGACACATGCATGATGATGATCTTTCAGTATTGCACATGCACTGGATATGTTGGTCACCAGGAATAAGAGGGAGACTGGAAAGAGCTTCCAAACTAAAACTGGTTACATCGAAAGGACACTAGCAACCCCCCCCCTTGGGGTGTGGAGTACCACAATGTCTAATGGAGAATAAGGGCATCAGGGAATAATGGAGTGACAACATGAATAGTAAGGCTTTGGTTAGCTAGGTTAATTGAACCCTGACTAAATTGACTTTAGTCCATGTCTGTCTGTGTAAAAGTGATCGCACAGGGAACATTAGATTGTGAGCTCCACTTGGGCAGGGGCTAAAGTAAATGATTAATCTCTGTAAAATCCTGAGGAATTTAACAGCATTATGTAAATACAAGTAGGAATTTTGTAAAAAAAATCAATCTTTGGTGAAATCCTTACCCGGGACATTAGGTAGCCTTGAGAGTCGGATGTTTAGCAAACACTCCATGGACTACCCCTTTAACAAATTCTTATTGAACCAGCTGCTGCATACAGTACAGTGTTGGACTGAGGGGCTGGGGCTCACCAGGAAACAAAATCAGGAGCTCACTAAGTAATAGATTTTTTTTCTGGTCACTTTCGACCCCTCTTCAGTCCCGAAGATTTAATCTTTTATTATATTTTTACTATATTTTTCTTTCATCTCCAAATCCCCACCCTCTTTAGATCACACTCAGGAACATGCCATAATTGTGCAGTATGAAACTCCAGAAGGTCAAGAAGTAGCTAGGATCAATTTATTCTCCTTTATTAAGGGTATCCAATCCTTTGAACATTGCCCAAGATACCATTCTGTTTCCTCCAACAAGGCTTTAAGAGGGCACTCTGACCTAGGCAGGACAAACAGTGGTCCTCTAGCCGCTAGGCAGGACAAACAGTGGTCCTCTAGCCGCTAGGCAGGCCTTGCTGGATTCTTCACACTGTGGGACTTAGGCATTGATCTTCTCTTTGGTCCATCTTCAGCAGCTCTGCACACGGCTCTCCTTGTCACATTCTATTATACAGGAGATCATCTGACCTCAGAGTAGGATTTAGGAAAAAATCCAAGCGTTGGAAACCTCTATAGAGAAAATCAACAGTGAACTCCAGTCATTTGCAGTCATTTACGGCAGAAAATAACCAAACCGATCAGCTAATGGAAAACAGTCCTGAGGAGATATGTCTAAAGATCATTTCAACCTGTATTTGATTTGTTTTGCTGTTATTTTTTTTTTTAAATCAAAATCTCTGGACTTTTTAATTCGGTTTATTTGTATAGGACTAAAACAAATTGTCGATATTGGTAAAATGTCAATCAGTTGAAACCTCCACACTTTGCAGTGTTTTCAATGAGGTTCCTCTACCATTGCAGACCAATAGCGCTGTAAAAATGTATCTGGCTGTGGTTAAGTGACAGGATCACCTCCATAAGGAATTATGGGTTTTCGGCAGCCTAAAACATACAAATGCTTTTGTAGTAAAAAAAATTCAACATAAGAGCTTGAGAAAACAAGGATAAATATATATTGCTGCTGTTTCACCAGCACTAACAGATTAACAAACCTTTCACTTTTATAAATATCCCCTAAGTCTATAATTTAGAACCTCTCAAGGGTTTATTCAAATGTAAAACTACTTTAGTAATTTATATCCAATCAGTTCAGATCTCCAAACATTCATCAGGTGCTTGAGGAAAAGATCTAGACCCAAGTACTTTTGCCATCTCGTTCATCCAGTTTAGATAACTGAATAATACAAAGCATATTTTAGAGAGTTGATAACATACCTAAAAGGTTGTTATATAAGGAGAAGTCAAGGATTAGAAAATCTAGAATCTTAGATCCTCAGAGTCTAAAGAAAGAATGTAACTTATAGGGACAACATCATCAAATAATGTGCTTTAAAATGTATATATATTAATCTCTTCTTTGTGTCCCTAAAGTATAATAATTAGTTACTGAGGTTTAATATTTGGGCTTTTGGGCACACTTACTCAATATTTATCTAAACACCATAGAAAACAAAAGGAGTGGGTAAGGTCTGTTTAACAAAATGGCTGGAAAGACAAACAGAAAGCAATAAAACTATTGAATTTAACTACAAAGAAAACACTTTCCCAGTTGCTGTATTTAAAACTCCCATGCTAATATCCAAATAGGAATTTTGATTTTTTAGTGTTACTGGTCCTTTAAATGCTGATTAACTGGCTGTCAATCTTTATATAAAACACTACGTAATGTAACAGTAACTGAAGTAATACCATCAGTTAGCATATTTTAACCACATTTACATGCTTAGGCTGGGTTCACACGAGGCTATGATGCACAGCGCATCATACACTCGTATGAAGAAAAAAAGAAAAATACGCTAAGTGTATTTTTCAATTGTACCTGCCAGCGACAGTGTGAACGCTCCCTCAGCGTTCACATCACTTCCTGTGTGTCGCATTTAGGGCATGGAGTTTATACGCTGGCCAAAATGCAACACACAGCGTTCCGGACCCAGCGTATGCGCGTCATACTCTCGTGTGTCTGGAACTAGGTAAGTATCGTCGGCTTTCATTGAGCCAAATTTTTTTTTTTTTTTTACATGAGCTTATGATGCACATCATACGCTTGTGTGAACCCAGCCTCAAACAGAGCACTATATTCAGGGCCAGTTCTACAGATGGGCGATTCCCCAGGGCGCAATATATTTGATTAGGTGTGAATTCGCCAGATAAAGACAGTCACAATAGGCTGCTACTGTCGTAGTCGTGTCTTTATAATGAGAATATTGTCGCAGTCGCAACTTTACAATGGGAAAATTGTAGAAGATTTGCTATGGGAATCCGCTGTTTGCAAATTCGACAGGCGAATTTGCACCTTAGTGAATAACCCCCGATATCTGGTACATACAGCATTTAAAAACTTTGTGTAGAATTCCATTCACAGAAATGTCATGGTTTAATCATTGCTAATATTGCATCACCTTTTATTTAGAAAACAAGCACATAGCCTGGTGTGTATCTATATTTATACACTCACACACATATAGATATCTATGTATACATACAGATCAACATTAACATTACATAAAACACAAGCTGTGTCTCTGTGAATCTGGACAGCTGGTGTCCAACAATATTGGAGAATTGCAGGCTAATTCAACCCTACCTTCTAAATGTTCAGTAAAACATATAATAATAGGCTCTTCTATTCAGAGAATATCATTTCTGCACATCTTTATTTATTAATGTGAGCGAGCTGCTGTACTATTCCCTCTAACGAGATCATTAAAAAAACATCGTTCTAAGACTCCAGTGGCCAAATTATTTAGGGAAGGAAGCTTAATGAACATCTTCAGGCAATAATTACTTTTAAACTAAACATCTCTAAAATATGAAAGTAATCATGCCATAGATTGCGAGAGAAGCCCAAATGTAATGTGGTATGTTTCAGAGTCCTTTACTGGATTGTATAATGGCTCCTTAAAAGTGCTAAGACCTTTTATAGAATCTTCGAATGACTTTTTATTTTTCTTACTGCTTATTTCTAAACATCACTTCTTATATTATAATTATAGACTATTTAGGGGTTTCTTATGCTACAAATTTCCCCAAACACACCTGCTGTAGAGAATATGCCCTTATACCCTATTAAGCGCTGGCGAACCTATGGTACGCTTGACAGACAGGGCATGCGCACAGTCACCATTGCTAGTATTTCTGATTCCCCCAGCGAATCAGCAGTCTTTCAGTGCAGGCTGCGGACCTTTTTGGTCAGATCCGTGGCCTACACTGAAAGATTGCTCATTTGCTGGGGAACACTCCTCCCCCGATGCAGGCACAATGACACCACTGCACTTTGCAGGAAAGAGCGGGTGAGTGACATCACTTTTAAGGCAGCTCAGATGGAAGGGCACCTTTCTCCTAATGAGGGGCATTGGCAGCGGGGAGAAATTCTGACTAAAAAGTAAATGTTGAATTTGACTTTTGTGATTTCACTTTGAATGAAATTACACAGATAAAGCACTTCAAAAGTCACTGCATAATTTTCCTCTGCAAAAATCAAAACCACATTTTACCACCTTCCCATCATTCACTACTGCTCATTACAGATGAAAAAAACCTCTGTCATGTATTTGGCTGAATTTTTGCCTAGAATGGATTCATGGACTAATTCTGTTGCCATGCAGTGATTTACACCAAAATAGATGCAAAAAATGACCACGCTTGCAACCAGTTCTCATCACATAGTATGTGCCAGTTAAGTGCTGCTTCTTGCCCTGGGAGCCTCCTAACATGGTGCCAAAAGCAAATCAAACGAAAAGATCTATTGTGTGAATAAGAAACAAAAGTAAAGTAATAGTGAAATACAGTAAGGCACTTTTTGCAATGTGCATGCACAGTACATGGTAAGGTGAAAAATCATCAATACCAGTACAAATGTCCAACCTCATTAGGCGACTTCGGGACCTACCACCTGAAGAAAAACCCTGGGTTAAAATAGGCATGGACTTTGTTACTGATCTACCCCTATCAGAGGGTTTTTCCATCATTTGGGTCTTAGAGGATTGTTTACCTAAAAAGGCACACTTTGTTCCCCTTTATCTGCTTAGAGGTCTCTGAAATTTTGGGGGGATTTTCAACACCAGACCAATGGTCAAACCAAGTGCATTAATCAATCTTTGGAACAGTTTTTCCCTTTGCATGTTTCTGCGCATCGTGACAGCTATGTCCAATTACTTCCTTGGGTGGAATAGTGCACAATAATGTAACATTGCAGAATCCACAGGTTCTCTATTGTATATGGATTTAACCCAGTGGTACCACTTTCAGTTAAAGAAACATCCTTAGTCCCTGCGGTAAAACAGTTGGTACAAGATCTTTTATCCATTTGGTCAGAGCCATGCTTTTGATGATGTGGCCAGAGACAGAGACATGCTTTTGATGATGTGGCCAGAGACAGAGACCTGCTTTTGATGATGTGGCCAGAGACAGAGACATGCTTTTGATGATGTGGCCATTAGTGTTTTTCATTTGTAAGTTTTTTGCACTCTCCTGCTTGTTGGAGGGTTTCATCAGAATAGCTAGCAGTTTGCCCTATTTGTCTCCAAATCTGAATAAGCATGCCTTTTTGTGGTCTAATTGAATGTTTATTTTTTTCAGTCAAGTAGAGATCGTAATGCTTGTTTGGCAGTCATATAGTCCATTTTGGTTTGTTCATTAGTTTACTAAGGTGTATTTGTTAGGGTCTGTTTCAATGTCAACGAGAAGAAATTATCCCTTTGGATCAGTTGTTTTGTCAAGAATTTGGTAGTTCAAATTTTTACTGAATAAGATTGCCACTCCCCATTCAGTCAGCTGACTCAAGAATTTTCTAGCTGTGGGCAGAGTAGGCTGTGAGAAGTGACCCGCCTCCATTCTGCCAACAGCAAATTCACCACATAAAAATAAGTTTGGGGGTATTTCAAATGGGTCGGTGACAGGGAAGTAAGTGTGTGTGTGTGTGGGGACGGGGGTTAGGACTCCAAAAGGTGTCACCATTAGGGATTTCAGGATTCACAATGCCCTGGTTGGTTGTAGCCACTATTCAAGCGAATAGACTGGGTTTTGTTACAGTTTATAAAGGAAATTAATTTTAGAAAATGACTTTTTGCAGCATTGTCATTTCAGTGAAAATTTTGTTTTAAGAAGAAAGATAAAATGGTTTGTGCTCAATCGATTCTACCACTACACCCCCTGCAGATTTGCTGTGACTGACTTTAATCATTATTTAGGATATTAACATACTATAACCAACGGTAAACTAGAGAGAACTCACACTTTACTAAAGGCACACAATTCTGATAGCACAGTAGCTCAATTAGCTGACACCAAGCTGACTGAAGGGGTGGAGCCATCAATGTTATTCATCCAATCACAATCCAGGAAGGTTCAAATTGATGGTATTTTTGTTCCCTAAGTTGTGTTTCTATGGCAATGCATTGGGGGAAAAAGGAAATGTATCTGTTCCTTGTAATTCTGAGCCAAATTGCATTAGATTTTTGCCTCATGCGACCCAATTCTTTCCATGAGTTGATTATTAAATGGATCCGTCGTGTCCACTTTAAATATAAAATCCATTAGAACAAGAATATAAGAATGCACACTACATTAGCACCTTTTTTTTCACAGAACCTAGATGCATTCTGTCGCGGTTACCACTTTGAGTTTTGCCACTGAAATTAACAGGACATATTTTTTGCTGTTTTGATACCGGCTACACTGCCTTATCTGGCAGAAATAACTAACTCCTATAACCAGCCAAATAGCCATTTACTTTTTCTGATGTTACTTGTCTCTAAAAGCTTTTCCAGGCTATAGTGCAGTAGTAAACAACTGACACACTGAAGAGGATCTTAAACGAAGTATGGCCTGAGTATTACTTTTTAAACAAATACAGACAAAACATAACAAGCAAATATGTTCATTCTTGTAGACCAGTGTTTCTTAACCTTGTTTGAGGTACCGAACCCACCAGTTTCATATGCACATTCACCGAACCCTTCTTTAGTGATAAATTCCTTGACCTCTGTGGCGGAGGCTCTGCCGAAACCCTGAGACCAACTCACCAAACCCCTAGGGTTCGATAGAACCCTGGTTAAGAACCACTGTTGTAGACAAAGAAAATGGATGGATCACTTTTCAAAGTCTAACAAAATCAATTTTCAGCAGTATTGAATAAAGTTCCATATTAAGGGGCTTTTTATGATGTCCGAACAATCGCAAAAAGGTCTGAACTCGTATTCATTTGTCATTTCCTCATATTCGGGTACTCAACAACCTTGGTAAATTTTTGACCAAATCAAATGATTATGATGAGTGTGGACTTACAGAGCACTTCACAACACTTTACTTGTGTGTGCACACTTAATTCAGCTAACCATCAAGAGCAGGAGTCTGTCAAAGTCACAAATTCACCAGATTAAAGTGCCACTGTAGGGAGCCTCTTTCCCTTAAGGGAATCTGCCACGTAGTGAGTAAAAAGTATCAAATTTGTGACTATGAGATCATCGCGACCAAAAGTAATGTGAATACACTTCGATAGCCAAATTCTCACCTTTATAAATAAGCCCCTGAAAGTTTATGTTATGTATATAACTGTAACTACTGAATGTATAATAAAGTAAGATTTAAGAATTAAATGACAGAATAAAGGTGTAAATAGTACTTAAATGTATTAAGTTGCCATATGGGCATGCACTTTTAGTACTCAATAAAGGACATCAAACCTTTATTTTGTCACAGAAATGATGCTGTATGCTGGAAAAAGAAGGCAACATAAATATGCTTTAGGAACAGAGATTTCTAGCTAAAGACTGTCTGGGAAAAAAAGAATTATGCTGCACATACAAATGAGTCTATCCAAATTTAAATTGTATTATGTATACAATGATTCGCTACTGTTCAAACCAATCAGCAGGTCTGTGTGATAACCTTGGTGCAGGAATGACTTGGCTTGCAGCTGAAATGGTGCATGAAATTGGAGGTACCACTTGTGTTGGTTGAAGAAACAAAATAGGCTCTTAAATCCTCTCTCATGGTCAAAGAATATCAGTTTTTTTTTATATACGATAGACAAAAGTAAAAACATTTTTTCAGATGCTGTTTTTTTTCATCACACTTGATTTCAATTAGAAAATAGAATCTCTTTTTTTTTGTTGTTATGAAAAAGACGCTATACACAAAACTGAACACGCAGAATATTTGACAGCAGTTCTATTTTACCTGGTTTAATGCCAGTTATCCAGTCTTACAACGTGACAGCATCGCTTTCCTTCCTTTATAAATCAATATGTACAACTGAAACGGATAGAATTTATTATGATATCAACACCCAAATGCATTAGACAAATGAACATACTTTTCACAAAAAAAACCCGAAAAAACAAAAAAAAAAAACAATTTGTATTCATTAAAAATATTTATTTTACCCAGGTTCACAGTTTACTTCCAAAAGAAATGATTTTACTTGTGTGGCAGTTGAAGAAGCTGATTGTACCACATGGTTATTTTTTTGTATGGCAGAAGGGCTAATGTTCAATAAATATGCACAATATAGTATCATACAGCCCTTTGTCCTAAGAAACGTTCCAACGTGCAGTAAAACACATGAATGTGGTTGCAACTGGAAATACAATTCTATGATTGTACATGTTAAATAAATTACAGGAATAGTAATAGTCTAAGCTATATGATATATGCTAGGCACCGGTAACATTTTCTTGGCAACATTTCAAATGCTTAAGTTAGACACAGCTCGGGCAAAGGACATCCAACCAATGAGCCGAACGCCACTGAATGATAAACTCCAACTCCCCACCCACCCACATGGAACAAAAGCGGGAGGTGAGGGTTGACATTCTGCAGTGGTTGGAGAACTTCAAGCTGGATCCCTGGGTTAGGATGACATTGCTAAATTGAAAAGCATGTAATATGTTTCGCTAGCACCAGTAACTTCTCCTTGTAACACAACTTGTGAAGGAGAGGATATGATCTTAGATCATGTAAATGATATGTAAAATACATTTTAAAATCTTATATTTGAAAATAAAGTCCACTGGGAAATTCATTTTGTAAACTCCTAAATCTTTCAAACCTTAACATTGCTTCCCCTTTTAGGAGGTGATGTGTTCAGTAAGACATCATTAAAAAAAAAAAAATGTATTCACAAGTTCAGTGTTTAATGAAGACATCACAAAATTATCGAGTAACACAGTTTTGACCACTGGCAGCTGAAAAAGAAAAAAAAAAAACAAATCAGAAAAATAAAAAATATAAGTTTGTTGTGCAATGAGAATTTGAGTCCATATCATCTGGAAGTATCCTTTGTACAAGACAAATTTGTACAGCTGCAAACTGATAATAAAGTTACAGTTACAATACATTAATATTTTTAAAGGAGAAGCAAGGCCTGTTGTGTATAGGGGAACACAAAACAATAAAAAAGACAAGAAAAAAATAGATCATACTGTGTATATATATATATATATTTACATACATATACTCCCTTGGGTCTTAAGATAATGTAACCATTTAGACAAGCACCTTGCTCTGGCCAACAAAAACATAAAATCGTACCAAGTGGAAAAGCAAATTTGCTGCATTGCTCAAAACACCAAAAAAGATTATTGGAAGACCCCATATACATGCGTAATCAGAGATGTCTTTGTCAAAATAGTAAATAATGGAGAGACAATCCCTAAATTTACTACACAATTTAGTATCATTAACTAAGATTTATCTTTCCTTCAGTTATCTAAAAGGAACAATATAATTTGTCATATTCACAGCTGTAGCTTGCCTCCATATTGTGCCTAAATATACATTTTGTGCTTCATAACTAAATGATTGTATTAAGCAAATGGGCATTAGAACATTTCACCCACATATAACTTCCTCAGAGCAGCAGACATACCTTAAAACCACAGGCTACCTACACAGTCACCCAATGCGTCACCAGAATTAAGACAGATTTATTTCCCAGCCACATTAACCAGTTGGTGAACAAATGAATGACCCAAAGGCATTTAATTGTTGAACACATAAAAGGAATTATATTTTAAAAAAAATAATAAAATATTGGTCAGACTATAGTTTCCATTTTTCTGAAGAATGTACAGTTTTTTTATTGTGTTTTTTT
>WMED01030371.1:0-10110 GCA_019650415.1 Pipa parva
AGGGAGGGGGTTAAACAGATCTTACACCCAATCCTATTTTCACTCCCTCCCTGCTCCTTGTGCTCTGAGGGGGGGGAGCTATCCTGGTGCTTGCCCCCCCTCTTTCCCTTTTCCCCACCTCTTTCCCTTTTCCCCACCTCTTCCCCTGCTCGGCTCTGTCTGTAGCACTGTTACAGTGCTCTTCACTTCCTCCTCTCCCGCTTTTTGATGACATTATTAGTGTGGGCCGGGGGAGTCCGAGAAGAGCGCTGCAACAGTAAGCTTTACTGCAGACGGAGCTGGACTGGGTACCAGGTAGGTAGCAGTAGGAAAAAGGAAGGGGGAGAGTACGAAGATTGCGCCCCCCTCCTGCACCTCCTGCCTCTACTCCTAAGGTCTCAGGGGGTCTAATGCAGCCTGCGGCCGTAGTTTGGGGAACCCTGGTTTAAATTAAGTTAAATGTTTCTAGGTTTTAATTGCTACATTGTTCAGTGACTTTAATACTATTTTTTCAGGGCTTTAAAATCTCAGGCTTTGCAGGGCTTTAAATTTTATTAATTTAAGGGTTTAGTCAGAAAGTAGAAGCATCCTCGAAAAAACACTGCACTTTTAAATCCTTGTAAGGCATAATAGTGCTCCCCCTCCTCTAACCAGCAAATTTCTCCTAAATTACAAAATACTGGCAAGAGGCCACATGGATGTGTGGCACTGGATACTATTTGTAGAAAATGCTGACTTCACATTTTTGAGGAAGTATTAGTCATGCTTCTGTCTAGGGAACTGAGAGTACTGTCCTTTACAAATGGTTAAGTGTGTAGCATTCCAAAATGCTTGTTTGGCCCCAGCCTAAGTCCAGGGCCGCACAGGCTATTTTGTAGTCCACTACTAGTAGATAAACTGTGATTGTTTTTATTTCCCCTATGGGGAAAGCCTCTTGTGGTTAGCAACAAATCAGTTTTATTAATTTCTATAACTTCTATCACTGCTATAAAAATAGACAGTGTGACCCTGACAAAGGCCAGAATAGGCAAGCCTTCAGGAGCACTGTGCTTTTAACACTTACTAGTATGTTCAGCATTTATATGAATACAACAGCTCACTGGGAGACCACACAGACCCTGCTTACCTAATATTTTCTTCCAGAATCAAGAAGGTAATAGCTGATGTTCACTGCTCGTGAGGCCTCCCACTGGTATTTTTCACTGAAAAAAAGCTGGCACTCCTGCACACTCATTTGGTCATTTTTATATCGCTGCTTTTAAATGTTTCCCTACATGCTTCTGAGAGTAAAGTATTGTAAACATGCTGTAAACATTTGCTAAGTTGGGGGCATTTGGTAGTGCTTACTTTTTTCACTATAATCTGCTTCTTCTATGCCTGTATTTGGAAGAACAGAATACTGGCTGCTGCTTACTAAAAATGAGAAAATCCATTAGGTAACAATACAGGTTATTAATATTCATATCATTGTAGCTAAATAAAGGAGGTCTAATTATTATGCCTTCACAGGTGGTAAAATCCAGGTGATGCCTAATGCATGTCTTCAGGATCAGACTGTCGGGGCCTGGTATCAAAACATATTTTTTTTAGCGTTTTCAGTGCAGGTGGGCCCCTAGCTACCTATAATTACTTTAACCCTTGTGCAAATAACTCTTCTGTAATGTTCTGCAAAGCTGATTTATTATTTATTCTGACCATTCTTGTTTGTGCAATAACATTTTAACTTTTGTGAGTAGGCTTTGAGGTCTTGGTGGGCCTAAGATACCTCAGTCTGATGCTGCTTGTCTTGCCGTGCCTTAGGGTATGGTACAAATACATTTTTTATTTACGTACCAGTATTGTGTTCTGCTTATTTACGTACTGCTATTGTGTTCTGCTTATTTACGTACCAGTATTGTGTTTCATACTAATGAAAATATGTATGTTATGTGTGAAGCTCAGAGGTACATCCAGTATTGTAGCTTGCACAAATGGCTGTTGACAGCCATAGACATCTGTCAGATGCCTTTGCTGTAGCCAACTTGCTCCTGCAGTCCACCCACAATGCTCTCTATATCTACTGCATGCCCAGTGGACCTTTTCAGACATGTAAACATTGAATACAAGCTATTTGCATCAAAAATTCTTATGTGTACCTTATCTATCTTAGTGATTTATTTCTGTTGGCATGTGGTGCTGTTTAGAGGGTACAGTTCCTTAGAAGGAATTGTCTGTGAAGGATTTGTGTTCTGTGGAAACTGAGTTTTATCATGTTGTCTGCTGTATGATCTTTGCAGGCAGCTCTGTCTCCTTCTGAATGCGGAGAACATTTTCCATTCCATGGCTGACATCCTGCTGAGAGAAGAGGATTTAAAGTTTGCCTCCACTATGGTGCAGAATTTAAACAGCATACTCCTTACTTCATCAGAACTGTTCCAACTCCGTAGCCAATTGAAGGACTTGCAAACGCCCGTATGTATCTGTAAACTGCTCATAGATTTTATTATGCTGATCCTAATTTTATATTCTTCCTGTGTTTCCAATTAGGTGCTACCTGACTGTAATACCACTATTTTTAAGTAATGTTTTTTAAAAGCCACTACCAGTAATCATAGAATGTATTTCTGTATATTATATTCTCATTCTTGATCACATTTGTAAAATGTAGCAGTCCACAGCATGTTGACTGAAAAAACATAATGTAAAAAAGGGGTCTTAGGCTAGTCATGCACGTTAGACTCAATCAACAATAATCAGTCAATCGTATTGTTTAAAAATGACCTATTAAAAAATGTTTCAGTGTATGAGTGATAATTGATCAAAAGTGATCTGATCACCCTACTGTATTAGCTGCATTCTATAAAGAAATTTATCACTCTAAAATCTTTCATTTTTAAATATTCCTAATCCATTTGTGACATATTCGTGAACAGCACTGCACTATTTATATGTGACTAAAAATATGAAGGTTTAAAAAACTACTATTTAAACAAGTTCTGATATTGGTAGAGGTCTGTTATGTAAGCATGAATCAAAAAAAGCACTGTAAAGCTGCACTCCATTAAAAGGTAATCCTTTATTATATATTTGTTAAAAGCGTATAAGACAGCGGTTCTAAACCTGTGGGTCGTGACCCCTTTGGGGGTTGAACGACGCTCTCACAGGGGTCGCAAACATGCTGTTGAAGCTGGAAAAGACTGTTGGTCCCTTTTTATATAGGGTTTCTGCATGGTGACGTATCAAGCCCAACGTCATCGCATCACATGATGACGTTCGGGCCCGACGTCACCATGTGGCATGCATATATGATGATGTTTCGCCCGAACGTCATCACGTGACACACTATGCAATGATGTTGGGCTCTATATGTCACGCGTGATGGTAGCCCAGGGGGTCGAGGTCTCAACTAGGTTGAGAGCCGCTGCTATAAGAGGTCTTGAAAACATCAAAGGATCAGTTAAACAAGTCAACGCTTTTCAGGGCATTAACCCCTAATCATAGCCTATGATTAAAGGGTTGATTCCCCAAAACCTCTCTCTCTCTCTCTCTCTCTCTCTCTCTCTCTTCCCCCCCCCCCCATTTGATTGTCTTCTATTTTGTATTCAAAGTCTTACTTGCCTTATAATAGCTTCAGAAATGAGCCATGATAGTGCAAGTCAAAGCTACAGGCGAGCTCACTGAGGTTTGGGCTCACCAGGAGATTACCTGGTGGGCCTGTCCAACACTGCCTGTATATGAGTGAAACAATATACCGGGTGGTACTGCTACTTTGTTAGTATGTAAGCACTGGAACTTTCTCAGAATCAAAGTAAATCATATTTATTCATACATGACAATTTTACCATTCAAAATTGACTCTTATAAAATGAGTTCAGTGTCTGCCCCGAACTATATTCAGCCCTGCAATAGATATTTTTTGTTTGTGCTTTGAAAAGGGTTGTTTGCATGTTAATTTATTTTGTAATTAAATGCATGCATTGGGGTAGAATAGACTACTTTTCATCCATTTTGAGTGCAGCTGAAATTATGTTTCATGCAATCTGTATTTTTCTGTGTTTTTTTTTTTTTTACCTTCTTGCATTTAACAGCAAATATTTTTAGGGTAAGACTAAACTGGATTTTTGCTGTGCATTTTTTACCATGTATGATAAAATGGCAGAGAGCCATTCCCATCACCTTATAACAAAAAGACCATGAAAAATACAGGGAAGAGAAGTTACTGTAGAAAATAAAGGCAAGGTGTAGTTTTTCCACTAAGCAGAGCACACTGAGAAGGTGGAGTTGCTTAAAGAAATAGCTAGAGTGCATTAACATTATTCTAATATACTGTATATAGTTTTTATTTTTCTAACTGAGTTTTCTTGTTGTATCCTCTGTTATATTTTGCCCAGGGAACAGACGCAAAAATCTAGAATGCTTGTTTTGGAATAATTATTCAATCATCAAAATTTACTTAATGGCTATAGTGCCCCTTTTAAAAAGGGAAAGATATGGAGTTGAGCAGGGGTTGAGCAGTCACGTACTGTCATAGAACTACAGACTAAGCCAGAGTTTGTATAAACACTATTGTATTAATTTAAATCTTTTTCAGACTTTAGTTGTCCTTTGTTTTAATCTTCACAATACTACATTGTAATAACTTATATGGTGCTTGCAGCAAGAAGATATTGAATTCACCTAGAATTCCTGTAGAATCTTTCAAAATAAGTAATTTTTTTATTTAATTAAGGTCCCATGATAAATGATAAAAAACCTTGTTCTTTCTGATGTATATCTGTAATTGTAACGTCGGAACTGTTAGTGTTTACTACTTGTTTGTATATGGTCTATTTTTATCTGTACCTTATTTGCCATATAACTAATTTACTCCGCATCTGCCTGTTTCAGGAGAGCTGCAACCTTTTTTGCTGTCTGTATCGCTCTTGGTGTCACAACCCTGTAGCCACAGTGTCACTGTGCTTTCTCACCCAGAATTACCAGCATGCTTACCATCTCATACAGAAGTTGTATCCTTATCAATAAGTGAACATAGAAAGTATTTTCTACCACTTTGATACAGTGTATTTCCCTTTATGTGAACTGTTTATGCTATTGAGATAATTAATGCATTACTTAGCATGCTGTCTTGTGCTTGATGTGCTGAGATGGCACTGAGATCATATCTCTTCACATCACAGTGGCTTCTGGAAAGTCAGACAGAATTGATACAGAAGCCATTGACACTGAGAATCTATGTTTCTTGACATATTTGTTCAGTGGAGACCTGGAGGTCACTGTGGATTTCCTGACTGAAGTTGACAAGCTGGTACAACTGATTGAATGTCCAATATTCACATGTAAGCAGAGTTAAACAATTAACACACCTTTAACTTCCAGACCTCTTTGCTTTTTCATATTTACATCATTTACAGCTTTGGGCTGTTTCCCCTGCAGCACATTTTTAATTGGTCCTCTTCTATATATCATTATAGATTAGTTTTACTTTGAAGACCTAACTGTGTGTGCTAAAATACAGCTCTTTGTATTTCCATGTGGTTTCCTCTGAATTCACTACACCCTGTATAAGCATTTGTGCATGTGTGTATACAAATGTCCTCATTACTTGCTCCTTTCAGCTGTGCTGGTAGGAAATAGAGCAGAATTGATTAAAGTTGGCTCATGCTGCTCTGCTGATTTATTTAGGGCAACTTTCACACTGCAGGAGTTGCATCAGGCTGTATAGTGATAGAGCCCGATATGCAAAAGTAAGAGATAAAACAGGGTCATATGGGTCAAACCTCATAGATATATGCATCAAGCAGTAGCAGTGCTATACAGATTTGCTTGTATGATGTTTGGCAAACCCATTGTTCACCTTAAGCTTTTACATAAAACTGACTTTGCTGGTCCAAAGATATGTCATTTGTTCTTTACATAGAGAAGTAGGGAAGGGATTATACTGTGTGGTGAAAAAAACTTAGGCAAGTAAAGATGAACTGCCTTTTTGTAGATCATGTAACAAATGTAGATGCAGTAGCAATTACATAAAAATACACCAGGTAATATAAAAAATATATATATTACTTGTCACTATGGCATACATATAATTAGCACAATACATGACTGGTATTGAATATAGTGGAAGGATTATGACGTTATAGAATATATTGGTAAAATCTTTACATGCAGTCAACTACAAATCTTGATGACAGTATTGAGAATAATAAGAGTTTGCATAAAAATGGACCAAAAAGAGAACTTTATTTACATAGAGGTGAATAGTAGTTGAGAAGAGAGTGAAAGAAGGAAACAAGGTATTGTGCAATTCAGAAAAGCTATAGATAAGAGCAGGTAGGCAGCTATGCATGGGGGTGTCATGCAGATAATGGCTTATAGAAACAGAACCAGGCAGCTGCAATTCAAAAGAAACTGCTGTGTTCATATGATAACTTTCCACAGATGTATTTATTATATTTGTAAAGAGATGGATAATTATATATTGCTGACACAGTGGATGCTGAAACATGCCAGCATTCATTATTGCTGACAGTAAATAAACAAAAGAGACATTTGAGAGCTACATTAGACTGAGGGAGTAATTCAGCAAAGAGCGAACTTACCCTTCGCATCAGTACGCAGAGACTGTTACGCATTCGCTGAGTCCTGCAAGCGGATATCAGCGAACGCTTTAAAGGGATTCTAGTCTCTCGAGGCGAGCCTCGACAAGACTGGAATGCCTTTAAAGCGTTCAGTGATGTCCGTGTGCAGTCTCTGCGTACTGATGCGATGGATCAGAGGGTAAGTTCGCTCTTTGCTGAATCACCCCCTGAGAGAAGTTAGTATCACACACTAGGGATCAGTGTGAAGATGACTTTTGTGTAATGATTACCTAATGGGCTGATCAGTCTATGTGTTCCATACATCGGTACCAGTGAAGGGTAAGATATAGTGATATAGGCAGACAGATGTTATTGTTATACAGTGAGGATAATGCTATAGTTGTAGTATAGTTTTGTCAAATATAAATCTGTACTGGATCTTGACTTGTCACAACAAATATTGTATGGACTGCTGGCTACATAATAAGGAGATTGGGGTAGCCTCAATACTGACCTGCCATGATTTTTAAATAATTCAATTGTGAGGCAAGAAATCATATGCATTCCCTGCAGCCAGTGCAATGTGATCTGCCGTTCTGATTCAACAGTGACATTTGAGAGTTGCCAACATATTGTTTCTTGCTTCTCAATTGACTAGTATAAAAATCATGGCAGGTCAGTATTGAGGTTACCACGATCTCCTTTTTATTTAGCTACGTAATGAGTTCACCTTGCCTCGGTGATAATTTGGGTGTTACACAACTAATGTATGGGCTGTTTTGAGTTTTGCATGCATCACTGCCTTTCATTACTGATTGTAAAGAAGAAAAGAAACAGCACATTTCAGGTAGATTAAACCACCGTGAATTTAATGTTAATGTCATAACAGTAACATATTTCGGGCAGAGCCCTTTCTCAGTTTGTCATGTTTGTCAAACATGTCACTTGTTACGACACTACATTCAATTCATGGTGGTTTAATCTACCTGAAATGTGTGGTTTCTTTTCAAATGTGATTATACTAGTTATTGTGATGGAGGTACTGAAAGCAGCAGCACAAAAATTATTTTGAAACATACCTACCTTAGGAACAACCATGTTTTTTCCTTTAATTCCTAGTCTGAATGGTACATCCTGCTAGCAGAAAGAAGCTAGATATACTGCTAATCTGATCCCAGATGTATACATACATAGCAGAGCAACAGAAATGGGAAAACTGTATTTGGCACTATAGTCCTTTTGCAAGTATTATTAGAATCATGTATAGTATTCATATTAAATAGTAAAATATAGGATGAGTGTTAAATTCAAATGTCTGTGAATCAGACCCTTGTTGTATTATTTTGCACTGTGTAAATACTGGTCAAGTTTTCCCTTTACTTTCAGATCTCCGACTTCAGCTCCTGGATGTGGAGAATCATCCCTATTTGATTAAAGCCTTATATGGCTTACTCATGCTTCTGCCTCAGAGCAGTGCTTTTCAGCTTCTGTCACACAGGCTGCAGTGTGTCCCCAACCCTCAGCTCATGAGACCAGAGTAAGTGCTTTCTATGAAGTCTTAGAAAATAGTATGTAGTATATAACAGATTTACACAATCTTGCTTAATGTACTACACATTAAATACAAATGAAAGCCACCACTGAAATCCTTTCTATTGTATGCAGTACATGATTTACATCTCAGGAGTTTATAGGTACCGAAGATTTGGTGTCTTATGCCACTCCTCTTTACGCAAATGATCACAGACTAAATTATGTACTGAACTGGCATGCTTTATTTTTGTGTCTAATAATTTCATGCAAAGTGCAATCACAAAGCTTCAATATTAAAAAAAAAATGCTAGTTATACTTTATCCTCTGAGCCCCTCTGCCTCCATCCCCAGCTAGGAAAGAGGTGCCCCTTGGGGTATAACTATAGGAGTCACAAAACTAGCAATTACGACCTGGTCTGAGATCCCAGGGATCAGCTTTCTGGTACTACACTTGCTCTATTTGGTGAAACTGATAGGAAGAGGATTGTGGCGTCTGTCAAGAGAAGAAGAGAAGACAACATTGTCAGAGTACAGAGAGCAGGGCCAGCGCTGGGCTTAATTCAACAATTAGTAAGTACCCCCCCCCGCAAATCAACCCTTGACAAAATAACCCCAAACTTCTCCTTTAGGATTACAAAAGTGAACTGCTGTAGAGGTTGTAGGTGACATAAAAGAGAAGGAGCATCAGTACAAAACTGGCTGTAAGTAAAAATGGATAAAAATGACTAAATAATACTAAAAATAATGATCATCTAACAGTGACAAATAGACTGGCAAATAATTGTTGTTACCTAAACTGTTCCTTTAACAATGGCTCTTGCCTTCATGAATAATAGTTACTTAGGGTGGAATAAAAAAGAAAATTAAACAAACTCTAATCCCATCCACATTTATCAAATACTCTTCCAAAAGTAATAATATACCTGTGTCATTCCTAATTTCATATTTTTATCAAAACTGAGAGGCAGAAATAGTTGAAGAAAATCAAGGTGCTATAAGTAATCTAACACTATAAGAAAAACTCTATTGCTTGTATTGGTGTCACAGGGCTGTTCTTACTTATCAATAAGTATTATTAGTAATTAGTCAGTAAAATCATTGGAAATTAAAAAATAAAGTTATCAATTACTTTATACAATTATTTTATCCCTGCAGTCAGAAACTGACTGGTATGTTTAAATGTTTATGGTTGACTAACTTTTTGCTAATAATTACAGTTTAATTTGGTCTAATGACCTTTCTGGTGCTAAAAACCTACAAAAGAATGCAGAACTTCTTTAATCTGGACTTTTCAGCCTGTAACCACATGGGGTGCAGTAAGGGCAGGTGTTTTTAGACTTGGTAACTCCCCTCTTGACCAACATAGTAGTCATTAATCCAAATATTGTGTTCATAGATTCTCCTTTACATGGTAGACCCTTCTGTGCTAAAACTACACTTTCACTGTGAATGCAGAAGTTTTTATTGAAAGTGTCCACAGTCACAGTTTACAATTGCATGGTCAATAAGTGTTGTAGATAAACCTAGCCTGCAGTTGAGTGGTTTCTTTCCAAAACTGTGAAGGCTTTTTTTTAAATTCAATTTACTGATTAATCCACTTGTGACATAAATCAAAATAAGTAGAATCAGATCTCAAAATGTAAGCTTAAATGATATTCAAATAATTGGTAAGATTAAGAACTGATGCAAATTTCCCGATGAATCCAATCCTAGATACATCAACGGGGAAAGCACACATCAAATACAAAATGATAAATAAAATGAAGCAAGACCTCTACAATAGCCAGCTAGTAGATATCTGGAGAATTCTCAACCCCACCACAAAGGACTACACACATTACTCAATTCCACATAATAAATACAGCAGAATTGATTATACTCTTATCGGCCACAACCTCCTCCCACAGGTAATAATATCCAAAATCGGAAACATTACATGGACCGACCACTTACCTACAATCACCAAGATAAAATTTCTCATCCAACCCATCCAAAAAGCCAGCTGGAAACTAAATGACAGTCTACTAAACAACCAAGAAAA
>WMED01030372.1:0-10110 GCA_019650415.1 Pipa parva
TCTTTCTTGTGCACTGGTGCCCAAAACTGCACACAGTATTCCATATGTGGTCTGACCAGTACTTTATAAAGAGGTATAATAATGTTCTCGTCATGTGCCTTTTGATACACCCCATGATTCTATTTGCTTTGGCAGCTGCCGCTTGGCACTGGTTGGTACAGTTAAGTTTATTGTCAACTAGAACTCCTAAATCCTTTTCCATGTTTGTTTTTCACAGTATTTTCCCATTTAGAAAATAATCTAGACATGCATTTCTGCTTCCCATATGCATAACCTTACATTTATTAGTGTTAAACCTCATTTGCCACTTTCCTGCCCAAGTTTCCAGCGTATCTAGATCCCTCTGTAATAAAGTACTCTCCTCCTTTGTATTAACTACTTTACAAAGTTTAGTATCATCTGCAAAAATTGAGATTTGACTATGTAATCCCTCGGCAAGGTCATTTATAAATAATATGTTGAAGAGAAGAGGACCCAAAATTGACCCTTGGGGAACCCCACTATTAACAGTAACCCAGTGTGAGTATGTACCATTTATAACCACCCTCTGTTTCCTACCATTGAGCCAGTTACTAACCCACTTACACACATTTTCCCCCAGTCCAAGTATCCTCATTTTATGTACCAGCCTTTTATGTGGCACAGTATCAAATGCTTTGGAAAAATCAAGGTATATGACATCCAGTGACTCCCCTCTGTCTAGTCTATAACTCACCTCCTCATAGAAGCTAATTAGATTTTATGCTTGCAATTTACTTTACGTGTTCGATATTAAACAGAGATATACTGCAGATGGATGGATGGATGGATAGCTGGATTGTGTAACCTACATTAGAAAAATATGAATTCATATGCTAATTTTTGGTTTCTCCTGCTTTCACTTTGCTTTGTTTTGTTTTTTTCTGGTGTTTTACAACTGAAGCATAATTCATGATATTTTAGAGGAGAGCAAATAACATATTTGACAAGACAGCATAAATTTGTTGAAGGTGTTTCTTTATCCTCACAGTTCTGAGGCTCTCATTGTCAAAATAGTAATAAAAGATCACAAAGGTAACTGTGTATGAAAAAGATGAAGTTTCACTGGGGCTATAAACAATGTGGAATTTTACAAGATTCTAGCTGACATGCTTCCCCTTCTACCCTGATGACTTACTGTGTGTTCATTTCTATTGATAAGCATCTTATGAAAATAAGGCTCCTTTAAGGGACAAACTATAAAGTAAAAAGTCTTTGAATAGTATATCTCTATCAGAGCTTACAACCATTTAGAACATATTGTACAATTCCAACAACTTATTTAACTTCTGCAAAATATTAAACACATCAACGGGATTGTGTGAACTAAAAAGCAATAAATCAACTTTCGGAAAACAATTTAGGTAACCTTATGATTAATACTATATACAAAATGAAAATAGAAGGGGGTCATTCATTAAAGGCTGAATTGGCCCTGCCTAGTGACTAGGCAAGACTGTTCGCTTTACTACGATTAGGAATTCACTTCTTCTTATTCATGAAGCAGCGAACAGCGAAAGACATGGTCACATGCGGAGTGCAGTGTAGCAGTTGCACAAGAGTGGGATGAGAAGTCATGTGGAGTGAGGCAAATTCAACAAGTGAAGGGCATTGATGTTAGTCTCATCATAAACCACTAACTATATACTGTATAAGTGAAAAATACTTATTTATATATGTCATCTTGTGCTTAGTTCATATTTAGTAGTAGACTAATTTAGTTGCAGTCGCCATTTCTACTTTTGAACGAATATTTGACTTACACAACACTAGAGCCCTGCCATCAACTCTTTAATTCGAAACTCTGATCTGGTGAAGGCAAACAGATGAATTCGGAGCAGTACGCCTTGTAAAATCCACTCCTTTGCCAGACTCCATTGCATGCTGAATATCCAAATTACCTGTGCACGCACACACAAATTGATGCAAAGAGCTCCGTAAGTCCATGACTGAAGTAAGCGTCAGAATTGGTAGCGAATTCATCACATCGCAGAATTTGTTGAATAAGTGGGGTTGGAGAAATCGTAAAATGATGCAAATTCATGCATTTACATGACTGTTCTCCCATATGCTTAGTTTGTAGGCCTGTTGGGCCAAGTTAAAAATAGGAGTTTTCTACAGTTTTGCTGAAAATAATAGGAAAGGGCAGGTGTTTGTTTACAAAACTAACATAAGAACTCTGCAAACTATAAGTGTATAGGACAAGGCAAAGCAAAGCAAATTAGAACATTTTGAAAGTCATTCTTGTTCCAGCACTAACCATGCCTATATCCCACCCATGATTCAAGTTCCCCTGTCTGAACCTCACTGAACTTTATGATTCGGCATGCATTTTTTTGCATTTTCCCTTAGTTTGCATACTGATATCAATATTGACATATAAAGTATCCGAGTGAGACTTTAAAATGATCCATCCAACTCCATGGGTTTTTGTCAGCCTAAATCAGGCAAATACTTTTTTGGCAAAAAAAACAACCTCTTTATAAATCACTGGAAACAGTGATAATTGATATATACTGCAGTGATTTCACCAACATCATCAAGTCTAAAATAAAATTCAACTTTTATAAATATCCTCGAGATAGCAATACAGATCCCAAAAGTAATATGGCTGATGTACTGTGGGAGTTATTGACTAAATTCTGAATTGTCATGTAAACGTGTGAATTCGCCAGCAAAAGACAGTTGCAAAAGACTGATACTGTCACAGTTGCAACTTCATTATAGGAATATTGTCAGAATATTTCTCACTTTAGTCAATAACACCCACAATGTGAAAGTCATTTATTTAACATCCACTACAATTTTGTGATTAATGTATGTGACTTTAAGCCGAGCATTGTCCAATCATATATGAGTTACTTATACTTTATCGCAATCTCAATGACATAACAGTCCAAAAAGAATGCTAATTTGTATGCTGACAGGTTATACACTCATTTCTTATGGGCACATGCTATCCTTTCCTTTTCCTCGTGCCAAAAAAAGCTGTTCTTCAGTGTAAGAATTCAGTGTACTGTGGTTGCATGCTAGTTTAGGGATGCTGAAAGCTTACCTCTGTTGTCAGTGCTCTGAAGCGCATTAGACAGATAAAATACACCGACTCTTTAAAATAGGTTCTTTCATTGCACCCAAAGATGATCACAGGAAAGCTGTCAGACATTCCACCAAAGACTATCACAAATATTCAGAGTTGTTGCTCTCAGTTAGAATGGGTGCAGGATTTCTACTGCATTACAGGATATTATATGCTCTTTAAATAGAAGCAGGTACCTATAAAAATAAAAAAGAAGCCCTTAGAAATTCTGCAAACCACTATATAACTTCATTTAAATGCCATCATAGCACTAAACAGGCATTTATATACATATATATACAGTATATATACTGTATATATATATATATATATATATATATATATATATATATAATTAAACCTTTTAAAAACAGACTGAGAATAGTTGAGTGTATGTATTTACATTCAAAAACTAACTGTTACACTGCTCTAAACAATTTCAGAATACAGTTATGATGCACACACAACAGAAGTTCTCAGCATAATACAAGTAAATAGATTACAAGCATAGAATCATAAAGTTATATCATTCAAAGTTTCAGAAAGGGCCCCCTGCCCTGTAGAGCTTACAATCTAAGGGTAATGTGTGCAGTAAACAAAATTGCTGGGTTATTAGCATAATAAAAAACATAAAAAACAGATGTTAGTGATTGAAGAGCTTGATCTGGGTTTTAAGTAAGGGTTTATGGGAGGTGAGAGGGGAGATGGGATTCCTGACTTCCAGGAAGCTGAGATCAGTAATAAAGATGGTGCCAGATTTGATATGGATTGGTGAGGTCAGTGAGAATCATACCATAAACTGTATCTGTGAGGGCATTTATAATGATGTAGCACCTCTCTCCCTAAAATGTTCTGACTCATTAAGCTTTTAAATATTATAATATTCTTACAATTCACCATCTTTGTATAAACAGGGATACTGTACCCATTCACATATAGGGTTTTGTAAACACAAATGTAAATAATACAACTTTATAATTTAACACTATGATTTGTAACACAACCTTTAAGATAAATTAGTGATAAGACTGTGGAGTCCTATGAAAAATCTCCCATTAACAGTTTGGAAGATCTCCGTTAGCTGTGTCAAATGACAAAATCATCTTTTTCCAAATCTTGAAAAAAGTAATCTACATGCTACAACTCTAGGTCTCTGATGTAGGTCTCCGATGTAATTAATTGATTGTGTTTTCCCGAAAAAAATGTGTCACTTGTAATAGATCTGCAATACGGTTATTATGGTTTTATCCTACCAGGAGGTCAGTATACTTGAGAAAAGCATTGAGAAATGTTTTGTCTATACAAGTAGAACAAAAAAACAGTGTAAGAAAAAAAAAATGAGACACATCTGTCAAGGCCGCGCTTTGACAGTTTAGTTAAGAAGAGATTCACCCACTAGCATGGCAAGCGTCTCACTCCATTACTGTCTGAACAGTCAGGCTGAAAATAATTCTGTGTCACAAAAGAGAAATATACACCCACAAAAAAAAAGATTCCAAGGTTCTGAATTGTTTGCTGCTTTGAAAAGAAAGGATAGTGCAAGTTGTCCCGGTTCTAGTTAAACAAAAAGGGAGTGTAGACTAACATTATTTAGCAGTTTATTTGGACATTTATTAAAGAAACACCTTTGCCCACTCTGTTGATAAGGATAAATATAGTTACACTGTATAATTAAAAACAAATCCATGAAGATGTTCCAAATTTTCAAAAGTAAAACCATAAAGACAAATTGTGATTGTGATTACAGCTCCTGTTACAACATGTGATGAAAATGCCTTCATGTGCAACAACAAGGTCTGCATTCCTAAACAGTTTATGTGTGATCTCGACGATGACTGTGGCGATGGTTCTGATGAATCTTTGGAATGTGGCAAGTCATACTTGTGTATATATAAATATATATATATATATATCAATATATAAATATATTATATACAATATATTGTCGTTAGGTATAGAATGAAGTAATAGTTGTCATAATGTTCTAGTTTCAGAATATAAGATAATGCAGTTAAAACAGGCTTGTATGCATAATTATTTGAACATACAGACATAAGCAGCCATTGGTATCAATAAAAAATAATGTTGCCAATATGAAAGATTTAAGTGATTAATATTTTATCCACACTTAGTTCAAAGGCTGTGGAATGTTAAATATATTTATACCTGTAAAGAGAATGGGAGATATCTTACACATTCATTCATGTTCTGCAACTCATTGAGCTCTCTAGTAGAACAATTTCTATAATTAAAAATGCTTCATTCATCAAGAACAAGAGGAAAATATTCATGCAATGCATAATTTATTTATAAAGCAAATTAAGTTAAAAATCTACATTTAGGTTACTGTGACTTCCGAGAATCTCTCGGGGTTGGAACTGCCATCGGCGTTGGCATGCAGTAGTTACTGTGATGCAGTAGCAGTGAGGCACGACTCATAATAACAGAAAATAATAGATACAATTTAAGCACACTTCAGTTATATTGGTAGGCAAGGGAAAACCACCAAATGCACTGTTTATTAATGTCTAATTAGAATCTCTTACATAAGCCAACTGGAATACAACAACATACTCACATATATAGCTGAAAATATGCAAGAGGGAAGCTTATATATAGAAGTTCACGCAAACAGTTTCTTTCCATACGAAAGTGGAAGTTGTCCAACTCCCCAGATGCAATACAGTTGGCTTCATAACTTGTCTTTGAGCTTTAAAAGCAGTTGTAGATATTGCCCATGCTGCTTCAGTTTGGCTCACCTTCCACCTTCTGTAAACAGAGAACAAGCAATGGTATCAGATCTAATCTATGTCAGTTTAAAGAGAAACCTCACCTGCACAGAAGTTAGGCAGCTCTCTACAACTTACTGTTTGATCTGTGTGAGTGAGCAAGCAATCTCTGCACAGAAAATAACCATGTCGGTTTCAACATTTTTTCAATTGTGGGGGATGCTGTCTGTCATTACTTCCTTTATCTTTATGTCTGTAGCTCAAAGAGAATGTTTATTTTTGTCAAGTAATTTTTCCAAAATGCTAACATTTTGAATTAAAATGATAACAAAGGATGCAGCAAGGGAAAGGGATGGACATCTCGTTTACACTAAATGGATAACCAAATAAAAAATAAACATCACATTTTCCCATAATCTCTTATTGTGTGAGTGTTACTATAGTACTAGATGATGAGTGAGATACAACAGCTGATACACTGCTATCATTGCAAGCTAATACTCAAGTCTGTATTCCATGAGGTTAAATGAGGAAGTGGGGTATTTCAGACAAAATGATTTAGAATACATCCATCTGCAATATTGTATGACCTCCTGCAAGTTTGTTAATCATCATAATCTACAGCACCAGCAACAATATTTTAATAATAAAAAATGAAAAGCAGTTAAAAAGAAAATGGAATGGAAACCCAAATATTCTATAAGCATCTATGTATATGTAACAGTGCTTGCTCCGGTCCTGGGATCCGATTCCTGGACATCCCGCCACAGACTGCGATGTTACATTCTTGCTACGGAGCCACCTTAGGGTGCTTGCCTTGCTGGTTTTCTAGTGCCTGATCTCAGCCCTGCTTGATTCTGTTTTTCCACCTTGTACAAGTGATTTGAATAAGAACTTTCATTTACCCCAATCTGGAAGTTGTTTACCAGCCAACCCCACGAGGCTCTGGATATATATATATACCTATTGGTATGCCCCTGTTGCCCCTTTAACACTAGCCATATGTTGATGTTGATACAGACAATATAATAGACCCATTCAGACTAGTGTAGAATTTATAGAAAATCTATGATAACAGAGACTTTTAAATAGAACTATTACCAAACAAAATTGTAGACAAATAGATTTTTAGGTCCACCTGGACTCATTTATCAAAGCGCTGCAGCACAGCAGGAATTTCTTTTACCTCATTTTAATGAATTAACGTTAGAAAATTCTAGTGTATATCACTGTTATTATCAATGAGTTTCGATCATTATTTATAGGAAGCAATTATCAAAAACCACTAGTTTTAAAAAGTTTACGGGACAACCTGCATTCAATTTAAGAATTCATTGTCTCGCTGTAAAAATGGATCTGTAATCCGCTTTCTTGGATTTAATTATTGATTTATTTAGACTTTTTTTTTTCATAAGAACAATACCTTCTAGAATAAGTTAAACATTTCATTTTGTTTTCACTGGAAGTGTTTGATAATTCTTTAATAGCATTTAAGGCTCAGCTAATTAAAAAGAATAAATCTGTCTTAGAGGATTAAAAGTCTAGTTCTCAACACACTGATTAAAAAAAACACCTAAATCCAGGTACTGTAAGCCAACCATCTAATACCATCTTTAGCATATTGTGAGATGATCTTAATGACCATGTTAATGTACGTTTCAGCAAACTGTAAGAAATATTGAACCCCCTAACGTTCATATAATTCCATAGAGAAAGAAACAAAAATGACAAAGTTGTACTAAGCATTAACTTTGGTGTTATTCTACATTAATATCTCTCATAAGATTCTATGGGGACATTTTATCAAGGTTTCTTATGATTTATATAGAATTGAAAACAGCTTTTCTACGTACAAAAAAATGCATCAAAAAGTAACTTTCAACCCAGAGATAAAAGCATTTTAAATTGGAAATGATGGCATAATACAGAAAACACTATTTCTCCAGCATTAAGTGATCTACAAAACATTTCAGTTTCTATAAATGTCCTCTTTGGGTAGAGTCTTCAGTTTCAGTAGGTGGATGGTAATTCTTTAGGAATTACTCTCTTGGCATCGTTCTGGGTGGTTATATCTCTAGCTTCGGGTATCTTCAAATACATAGAAAACAAACAAGCCGCTCAAATACATATCAACTCCTATGGGGGATATTTGCAAAGCTTTTTAAAATTCATTTTTATAGGAACAAAAACAACTTTTATTTGTCTATACTGGCATATTAAAAAATACACTGTATCTCCAGTGTTAAGCATTCATAAAACCTTTTTGACTTTTATAATTGACCCCATACATCTTTCCTCAGCTGATAATAAATTCAAAAGTTTCTCCTACTCTCTACCCGGTGCCTGTGAAGAATTAAGCTTACATTACTCATTTTCTCCAGCGCCGGTCTCCCTGTAGCACCAGGCGCGCTGCCTCTTCCCCAGTGCTCATGTTGCATGTGAGCAGTGATGTCACAAGGCCTGTTAGTAGCAAAGGCACCCGAATATAGGACTTCTGTTGGTGCTCCTGAGTGTGATTCATAGTTTGATAATAGTTCCTGGTTTGTCTTGTTCCTGTTTTCTGACTACCCTTGTTTTCTGCCTGCCCTAACCCTCTGCTTTGAACCTGACTACACTTATTTGCTGTCTGCCCTGACCCTCTACTTTGAACCTGACTACTCTTGCTTGCTGCTAATCCTGACCTTCTGATTCTCATTGTCTAAGTTCTTCCAGTTCATAGTCTGGCTTCAGCCCCAGGGGCCGTGACCTGGGTTATCCTGCAGCTAAGCCCTAACCTCCTTGCAGAGGCTCTAGGTGAATACCAGAGTAGCCTTAGACTCTGTGCCTTAGGGTCTGTACATAACTGCCAGCTGTGGTCCGTTGGGCTGCTACCTCCTTCTCCTCTCTATCTTTCATTACTAGCCCTTACAGTTCTTATTTTTTTCTAGTTTACCTGACATTTTATAAGGTCTTTTAAGCCTAAGGCTAAAAGCAAGCCATGTGGTATGCCAATGTAACAGGGAGCATATTACCTAGAGAGTGTTACAATCTCCTACAACTGTATGGTTTTTTTTACACCTTAGTCCATCAGCCAGTTGTACCTGTGTTTTTACAGCCAATGCAGTTAGAGACACTACAATGTACATTCTACATGGGGCATAAATTCTTCTTCTGCATCTGCCTACAAAGTCTTAATAAAATCATCATTTAGGGGTGCATTTTACTTGTATTCCCCTTTAAAGAACAAAATTCAGATAACCAGTGACAATGGGTTGCCTCATTGTTTATTAAATTAATTCTTTTAGAAGCAAGCAGCTTGAAGGCTCTTAATATAAAGCACCAAAAAAGGATAATAATATTATCATGCACAAACACACTTATGTATTATATAGTGTACATAATGCCCATGGTTTTAATCATTCATGTCTTTGTTTTTGTGTTGTTCAGGATACAGGCAGTGTGGGCCAGGAGAATTTAGCTGTGCAGATGGAAGGTGTTTATTGAATCTGCAATGGCAATGTGATGGAGATTTTGATTGTCCAGATCACTCAGATGAAGCACCATTAAATAAAAACTGCCAGAATGAAGGTTTGTATTGTTTAGACTTTTTTAAATTGATCTCTTTTAGCAAAACAATGTGTGACCATTCCTACATTTTATGTTTTTTACGAGTCTCTGTGGGGATAGGTTTGTTTTTGAAAAAGCAACATTTTCATTTGGCTTCTAAGTGTTTCAGTGAATTATTTGGAGACTCACACCCCCTTCTAGTGCCCAACTGACCAGTTGTGTCTCATGTCTGCTCTGTATAAAAATTTTAGGAGCAGAATTAACAGTGTCCCCAAACTTTTTTTTTAAAAAGGACATAGACAATTAAAAAAAAATGGAAATGTCTCAAATGCATTCATAATTACTGCAGTTTCAAGATGTAATTCCAAAATTGGTAAATTGTATCTATAAAGTGTGATATTTCACATTAAAAATAGGGGTTTCTGAGACAATCCCTGCACATGTATTATCTAAATCACCACTGTAAACAATGTGACTTTTTGAGGTCAGTTTAATAAACAAATAAATCATGGCTACTCTCATATACAAATACACAAAAAGCAATACAATTCATGAATTCCACTTCCAAAATACATGTATACAAGTCTTATATTTAAATTGCCATGCTAATCCAAATGGGAATTTTTATAAATTTTTTGTGTTGCTGGTCTATTTTAAAGAGAGGGTTTAGAGGTAACATAATAACATAGTTTATAAGGCTGAAAAAAGACACAAGTCCATCCAATTCAGCTTATTTTCCTG
>WMED01030373.1:0-10110 GCA_019650415.1 Pipa parva
TGGAAAAGTTGGGGGTCGTCTTATACGCCCAGTCGTCTTATATGCCGGCAAATACGGTATCTATCTTCCTTTCTGCCTATTTTTATATTTATTAATTTATTCATCTATTTATCCATGTATTTACTGTGTCTTTCTACCTAAGAGGTATCACATTTTATACCAGATGGTGGCATATAGAATATCACTACTGATTTTTCTGAACAGCTATATAAAATGTTGCTAAAACAGGCATTTCAGGTATGCGATTCCTTATATTCAATGCCATATGAGTGTATGAATATTTAACATATTCTCAGGAAGTCTTGGAAGGAAAAGAAATAATAAAAGTAAAGAGACCCTGCAGGCATATAGACCTGTTTAAGAACATTTAAATGACACAAATGCATTCACTGCCAATGAAAGGGTTTAGATGGATTCCAGTCATGGAAAAGAACTAAAGCTTAAGCAGCTGGTATTTAAGAAGGTTAAAGATACCACAAGCAGAGCAAACAGAAATGCACTAATAACCCAATGTAGGTCATGTTATTTTCAACCAAGCAGTTTAAAGGCAAATTGTGCAGCGGCTGTCACCTCATTTATTAAGCTTATGTACTGTATTATATATAGTGTTACTAAATGAATAGTGTAATATTTACTTTTAAACCTTTCCTTTTGAGCAGATTTAACATCTGGTTTTCATTTGTTAATTTGTCCAAATCATCTCAACCTAAATCAGTAGCCATTTGTAATTCTAGAAGGAGCTAGAATATTTGATAGTATTTGTGACTATTATCACATATAAACAGGAAACCGTTATACTGACTGCTGAACTATTCTGGAACACTCTGTCATTCTTTGTACTAATGAGAGAGTTTTTCAAATGTGCCTTTTGTTTTATTTAAGTGTATCTTTGTGTATCTGTTTTTATATCTTAAAAGAAATGTATGACCATTTTCACTTTTTCAACCTATTACAGGAAACTTGAAGGGAGAGACAAAAAGAAGGAAATGCTTTGGTCCTTTCCCCTCACTAGGATCAATAGGGTTTCCCTTTTGGCCATGTGGATATGAACAGCTTCATTGTCATCAGAGAGGGACCAAACAACATTAAGTGGTCACATGTGCCCACCCATACATATATTATCCATTCTGGCTACAGTTCACCACTTGTGGATGTCAATAGGGTTAATCTATAGAATAGTCTGCAGAACCAACCTGGCAACACCGAGCACAAACCCTCGCTACTTTCATCTTCTTTACAAACAACATGCATAGAAAACATCAAATTAAATCAGATATCCAATAAAATCCTCTAGGAAAAAAGTGCCAAATGTAACTTTCATTTAGTTTTATTGCATTTTTTTTTTATATTAAGTGTCTGGTAGCAATAAGGCTCTGCCTTTTGTAGGATTTTAAATATGCCTAAAACTCTCACTGTGTATGAACTTTTGAAGCAAAAGGATTCACTAAGGAAATAGACTAAGAGAAAAGAATATCAGTTACACATGCGTGCATTAGTGCATGGAATCATTGAAGATGATGTTCTGTTGCAGTGCCTTAACCTATAAAGTCTGATTCTTCATGGTAGAATAACAATCAATAGCAAACAGCATATTTCAGAATAATGCACTTACTGGAGCTTAATGAATGTGCATGCTCAAGACATTTCATACTTAGTAGGATTAATCGAGCTTGAGGGATAGTAGCGCTTAACTAACCAACCACATCAGGCAGGCATTCTTTACAATACATGTGCTAATAGCATCTAATATTTATTATTCTTTGGATTTAGGAGACTGACATTTGTGGTATGCTAAATTCACATTCAGCACCTGATAATTTTACTGCAAATGAATTATATGAAGGCAATATGTGTGCTACTAGCACAGAATTTTGCCAATTTGAAGTTTAACAAAAAATATCAGTTCTGTGGTCCTCCAAATGGTTTACAACAATAACTCCTAGCAACAATAACTTCCAACAACTTGAAAATGGTGGGAATTGTAGTTCAAAATTTGGACTTCCAATACCTTCCCTTTCATAACCAGAATGTTGGACTTCCTATGATTATCCTCTCATAACCAGAATGTTGGACTTCCTATGATTATCCTCTCATAACCAGAATGTTGGACTTCCTATGCTTATCCTCTCATAACCAGAATGTTGGACTTCCTATGCTTATCCTCTCATAACCAGAATGTTGGACTTCCTATTCTTACCCTCTCATAACCAGAATGTTGGACTTCCTATGTTTACCCTCTCATAACCAGAATGTTGGACTTCCTATGTTTACCCTCTCATAACCAGAATGTTAGACTTCCTATGTTTACCCACTCATAATCAGAATGTTGGACTTCCTATGATTACCCTCTCATAACCAGAATATTGGACTTCCTATGCTTACCCTTTCATAACCAGAATGTTGGACTTCCTATGCTTACCCTTTCATAACCAGAATGTTGGACTTCCTATGCTTACCCTTTCATAACCAGAATGTTGGACTTCCTATGCTTACCCTCTCATAACCAGAATGCATCTTGAACAAATATACATACAAACAATTCTAAGACTAGATCAAAACATTTAGATAAATGCCACAATAAACATAATAAGTTTACTATTGAACTTCTTAGTTCACACATGCAAAGAACATCCAAATCTTTTCAATAGAAAAGAGGATATCCTTCGTACTCCTTTCTTTGGGGAGGGGGAAACAATGACAAATGACTGTTAAACATTGGAAGGTTAACACTGTAGCTAACATTTATTCTCCAGTCAGAGTTGCCAACCATCAATAAATTTACTGACAGTTTGTAAAAATAAGGTCAGCAAGAAAAAAGCCCTGATCAAGTGACATTATGAGCCTTTTTTGGAGTTGATAATTATTCACACAATGTTCTCTGTAGTGTTTGCGTGTTTGTGATGCTGGGAAAATCTATTCATTCTAATTTTTCTTGCATTTAAATCAGTCGTGATTTTATATTTTTGAAACTTTCAGGAAAAAGTCTGGATGTCAGTAGTTTTTTTTAAATAAATGTCAGTAAGAATGAATGGGTTGGCAAGCCTGAGTCCATTTAAAAATATATGCAAATGTATGTTTAAAGCAGCCATATTTGGAAAATACTTCAACTAAATGTAGTATACTGGGTAATATCCAAAGCATTTGCAGAAAAACTGATACCAAAGGAAGTTTAAACTTAATTAGCTTTAGATTTTAACACTGTCTTTAACTTTTACTTTTTAATTCTTTCCTCCAGAGTCTCTGCCTATATGAGTAATCTGCTGTAAACTTTCAGCATCAGCAAGCGATTATCTTTATCTGTGCTGGACAGGGACCTGTTGTGTCTGAAAATCTTGTATATACTGTCTGGCAAGTACCAGGTCTATGACTATAATACTGATGTTATCAATGTACATATTAAGGAGTTCCACAGTACATTCTTAGCAATGCTAATTTTAGGCAGACTGATCATAGCAGGATTTTCCTGGCGCAGTGTGACTTTAACTAGATGTGAATGAAGCAACAATAGTAACTACACACTTTCCATTATTACTGTACTGATGCTTAAACTACTGCCTTTGGAGAAAATGAGTACATTAAAAAGGAAAAAGTAAGATAAATTTGTTCATTAAGCTACTTTGTAAATATACTTTATAGATTATTTTAACCTTTCATTTAAGATACAGTAAGTCTAGGGCATATTTACTAAAGTTGAAAAATAGGTTATCAGCCAACTCAATGAATTCGATAGAATTTCTTTTACCTCTGCTCAATAAAATTCTCATATTTACTAAAAAGCACTGAAAACAAATTTGATACAAAGAGAATAAAAATAAATTGAAAAAACAGCTGAGTAATAATCCTTATCGCAGTGGTAACTCAAGCATGAAATGCTAGACTTATCGCTGCAGCAACACCTGCTGTTATTTCTATAGCAATAAGGGGGTTATTCACTAAAGTCCGAATTGTTGTGTATAAGTGCGAATTTGCCAGATAAAGACAGTCGCAATAGGCTGCTGTTGTCACAGTCGCGTCTTTATAATGAAAATATTGTTGGAAAATTGTTGCGATCTTAACTTTAGAAAATGTCGCAATTACAATGGGGAAATTGTTGCGGATTTACTATGGGAATCCACTGTTTGAGAATTTGACAGTCTGTAGGATCCCCACAGCTCCCCCATCAGCCACCCTATCCCCCCTACCTAGCACTAATAATCAGTAACCGGTAAGTAATCAGTTAACTGATTTAAAGTACAATTATTTCCATAGTACTACTGCAATATTAGCGCTATGGAAATAATTAGTATAAACTACACAAACTCCATCTAGTAGGGGGTCCCTAGGAGAGAGCGTTTTTTGATGTTAGCGTTGAAGTTAAGCTTAGGTCTGAATGGCTTTCGCCAGGTCTAGGGAGGTGAATCAGTTTGAGCGATAAGTTTTAGCTTAGGTAAGCAAGAAATATTTAGTAAATAGCCCTCGAGTGATATCAGTTGTTTGATGTTTGAATAATATTGCTCAAAATAGGCAATATCGGCAAAAATTAGCAATACTTTTTAGTAAATTGGGGAAGCCATTGAAAAGAGGAGAAAACAGGGGAAAATATTTTTGTTTCCTTTTTTCCAACAATTCAACTTTAGTAAATATACCTCATGGGGTGAAATATTTATTAGCACTGGAAGCTTTCTAATTTAGCAAGTTTCAACCCGTTTACCTGCTATTCATTTACTCAGTAGAGAGCAGATCAATTTGAAAAAGGACTATTTGCAGTCAGAATATCTAGGGGGGAATTCACCATAGTGTGAAGTGAGGTCCGGATCCTTCGCCTCACTTCGCACAGACTGTTATATGCTCGCTGATGTCCTGTACGCGGACATCATCGAACGCTTTAAAGGGATTCCAGTCTCAGCGAGACCAAAAGAGTCACCTCGCCGAGACTGGAATCCCTTTAAAGCGTTCACTGATGTCCGTGTGCAGGACATAAGCGAGCGCATAACAGTCTGTGCGAAGTGAGGCGAAAGATCCGAACCTCACTACGCACTATGGTGAATTCCTGTCTTAAATAAACAAACAAATTCTTAAAGATTAAAATTTCCAAATGCTGGCACTTTAAAATGGTTCCATCCAAATTGATATATTTGCTTAGTAATTACCCAGACTGCAACATGAGGGAACATAGAAAATGACACAATTTACATTATAATGACAGTCTACACACATACTTACATTCTGGAGAGGTATATCTTGATAGTAAGGTCTATGCTGCATGGTTAAGGTCATGCTTTTGCCAGCATGCATTGCTGGAAAACTTCCTGAGTGCAGCATGCCAAGGTTAATAGTGTTGTGCTTATAAGCAGCATTCTGAATGAAGGAAATAATGGGGTGACAAGGTATGAACAGACATGCTAAGCTTACACAAAAAAAAACAAAAAACAAACAAAAAAAACAAAAACAAAATGACACAAACAAAGCATAATCCACATAGTTTGGTAATGCTGAAGCACGTTCATATGTCCAATGCTCATTATACAGAAATACAGATTACAAAAGACTTTTAACACTTACAGAACTGACAAAGAGAGATCCATTCTGTTTAATGGCCTAAAAAAATCACGACGAACCTTTTAGTATTTAGGTTGAATTGTATGCTAAAAGTGTGATAACTGCTGAATAGAAAAAGACAGAAATATGAAGCTTAATCTCCCATATTGCAAGGAATGACATAATATATCCAAGAATGTATCCGGATATCATAAATAATGAGTGCATTCGCTGATAATGTGATAGAGATACACTATCTTTCATATCACAATAAAAATAGTCTTAAATGAGAAATGCTAAGATTTTAGCTGAGCAGAATTTTGAGATTTTAAAATGTAAGACTGGTGTGCACTAAATAGTTAGTTGATTGCAGTGGTGGATTGCTTTGGCATCCAACATTTATACATTTCTGTAAGGATAATTAAATATATATTTTTAGGCTGTGTGGGGATGTTTCTGTTATAGAAGCAATTAAACCTGGCCTCCAATTGATTCTGCTATCTCAATATTAAATATAAAACAGAAGAGATGCAAAAAGTATATTTTAAAATTTGCTTAGAGATGTAGTTATCTAAAGCAGTGAAACATTCACCAAATATGGCCCTAGTTATCAATGTATACACAGTAAAGGCATTTTTAGTTTAGAAAACAAGTGATATTTTATGAAAATAAACATACATTTCCTCGCTATCCTGTAAAAGTTTTCCTTATTTCCAATAACCAAGGGAGACAGCGATAGGGACAAGGTAGATTTTGAAAAATGATTTTGCCATTGGCTGTTTAAATGACTGAAATCATTTCACCATTTGGAGTGCCTTTTTCTCTCTGTATGATATTTCTAGATATTTCCATTCAAGGATTGCAGATAATACTCTGTAGGAATATACCAAGCCATTGCTGAAATATACCCCCAAAGTAAAACAAATTCAAAAAAGTTGAGGTGGATTTAAAGATGGTGACAGCAAGTATTTTCTAATTGTTATATTTTCCTAAAAGACAGTGATAAAATCTAATGTTCTGCAACAATATATATCCAGAGTATATACGTTTAATTCTTGAAGGAAACTGTTTTAATTATTGGTCTATAAAGTAACCTCTACCCTTCCCTTTCTTGATTCACCTTAAAATAGTTTTTCTTCTAATGCTGTAGACTGTGGTAATCTAAGACAATATTTAATACATATGTATATATCTAATGTTGTACTATGTATACATTTCTGTTTCTTATTTTCTTCATATAAAATTAAAAACAATTGCAAAATAAGTCTATACCATACTAAAAGTTTACATTTACAGTGAACACCTCTTTATTGCCTGGGACTGCAGGAAGCCTGGGATACAATCTATTTTACCAAATATACCCCAGCTCACAGGGCAACCTCTTCTCTTCCCTGAAGGTTCCCAATATCTGGTCCCACTATTGTCCCCAACATGGGGTCCATGCTTGGACATCATTTTATTATTCTAAAACATTAATACTTATAATTGTATATATATATATAAAACACATATTTATGTATTCTTACAATTGTAAACCAAGAGTTGGCAGACATACCCTATCTAACCTTCTAGCTTCTATATGTCTGAGCAGTTGTTGTCTCCAGTCTGCAGGCATTTTATTGCAGCTCTCCTCTACTTTGCCTGAAGTTGGCCTTGACTTCATATCACTGTTGTCCAATGATTTATCACCATAATTAATCAAATTATAATCAGATGGTATCTTTTCAAGCAGGGCTGCCATTGTTGGCCTTGCAGAAACAGGTCTAGTTTGTGCAGTTCCATAGGTCTCTGTACTGTAACTTCTTGCAGACAATGGCCTTCTTTGTGTAAGGGTTTTAACTTGATAGCTAGAGCTCTGAGATTTCATTTCTGGATATAGGCTATGGTCATCTTCATACCTTCCATTTCTTTTTAGAAACTGTGTTTCAGCAACTGACATGCTACTCGGATGATCCATGGCTGCTAAGAAAGAAGGCCTGCCATATCTGTCAGTCTGTGGAGGTTCATGTGGTTCACTGACTCTCCTATACATGGCCATTTCAGTGGCACTTGCTAATGAATCTGCTCTTTTCAAAAACCCTGGCCTTGAACCCTGACTTGTAAATTGATGTGGGACTGAATCTTCATTGACTGATGGCTGAGAAAAAGAAAACATTTGTTCCATGGGTGGATAACCTCTATAGGCCCTTGGACTTATCAAATCTTTTGCAATGTTTTTTGTTTGCTGAGCAGAATACTCTGGATTGTATGAAAAAGGTGGGGGTACTCTTTTTTCTGGTTTAACTTCAACTGCTCCTTGAGGATTAAAACTTTGGTCAAACTGATATACTTTTTTAGTTACGGGTTTTTGCTGATGCCCCCGGTTGCTTCCATAGCTGAGCAACTCATCATCAAGCATTGGCACTGACTGACTACGTGACATACTTTGTTCCTGTAACATACTCAAATCATGATTTTCATGACTTCTTTGCATGACTTTTCTTGGATCATAATTTTGCAGTGGTATGTTATACACTTTAAATGCACCAATGTCTATTTCATCTATACTCTGTGACTTTTTAAACCGCCCTGTCTTTAAATCTTTCATTAATGGTGACAGCCTTTCAGTACTCTTACTAACAGACACAGAATTTTTGGCAGACTCTGGGCGACAATGAGTATGTGGAAAGGCATTTCCCATATTCCTACTGGAATTTGAATCATGGAACTCCCATGCTGCACCTGATGAAAATGTACTTGGATTTTCAAGTGACTGTTGTTTATGTTCCTTCCTTTCTGGTAACGGGCTGGTGACAGGAGTGCTTTCCAGTTTAGAAGGGAAAGCTGTCCTGTCTTCAAAAGGACTTGGAGTTCTAGTCCAGTTCTGCCAAGGATTGCTAGAGGGAACATCTGTTTCTTGGGAATTTCTCTGTGTTGGCTGTTCCAATTCTAAAGGAATTCCCACAATTCTGTCCTGCCTAATTAATGGCCTGCGTCCATGAGCAGATGTACTTCTTGATTTTGAACTCAGCATTGGATTACTGCTTGGATTCTCAACTGTGTTTTCTTCTGCAACAAAACCTGTGTTATCATAATGTGAGCTATCATTCCAGTTCTCAGTGAAGGAATCATTAAGGCCCTGACGTTCATTGCGCTGTTGTAAATTCCCAACCGGTGCAGAATCTCGCTGGCTTAGTAATGGCTTTGTCTCAAGTGGCTGTGGAAATGATTGAGAAAGTCTACAAAATAAAAACATTAAAAAATTAAAATGTAGATACACAACTCCCCTTACCAAGGTTTTAATCAAAAGTAAGGAATATTAAAATGATGTTTTTTATGTGCATAAAACACATTACTATTATTAAAAATATTATGAAGGCATGCAATCAAAAAATTAATTCATTTTGTTTTCCAAGAAAGAATGAAGCTGTAAAAATGTAAACAGGCTTTGCCTTGAAAACAAATGAGATATAAACATGTATAGGGGCAAAATGCCCTTTGGTGTTGTTTGCCTGTTATTCCATTGTCTGTGCCCTACTGTGCCTCACTGTTAATTTATACAAATATTGGAAGGTATTTATTAAATGTCAATATGTGGAATGCCCCATTCATGCCTTCTTTGTCGTGGCACATTACTTGTATTGCTGTTTTCACCACACTAATTTTTAATTTCTCTGTTTGCATCTAGTTATAGGGCTGTAGCTTTAAATGAAGATAGTGTCAATGACAAGGAATTTGGTGACAATAACTAACATGCCATCATTTATATTTACCAGCAGCAATCTCTGAAGACAGCCTTTTTTCCCATTTCACAATGAGAATTGCTTCAAAATAGAGCATTTTTGACAAAGAAGCCTGATTCATACCCCAGCGATTGATGTTCTATTCTTCTTTTACACCAGTTTTACAGTGCCATACACATCAACAGTTTTAGCTACTTTGGCAGTAAAATATTGATTTTTACCAAAATTTCAATTCGGCCTAGTTTGATGTGTCCTTTTTGTATATAAATATTTTTAAGAACTGTAAACTCAGTTTCTACAATTCATTTTTTGAACTAATTATTTTTTCTAGGGTTGAACTTACCTGTTTCCCCACAAAGAACTATTTACTGCCTCCTTGGCTGTAATCTGCACTTTGACCCGTGCATTAGATGATCCTGAGGAGGCTTGAGAAGGAGAATAGTCTGAGTAGGTGCCAGAAGAAACACTGTTATGATGGTGTTTATCAACCTCAGACTCATCTGTAGACTCTGACAAAAAACAAAGATTCATCAAAAGAGTTTTCCATTATTTACCATTATTAGCTTACAGCGTTGTTAAGTGCCCGTGTCCATGTATTAGTTTTGGCACTAATTCCATGCCATATTTTCATTTTGTTTAGGGACTAAGTTTTTTTTTAAAGCTTTTTGGTTTTGGATCTGATTAAAAAAAAAAAAAGAACATATTTTCACATATTTGAGAAGAAATTTAATAAACTCGGAAAAACCCAATTTTGCTTTTCCTGCGAGATCTTGGAAGTTTCTCGCGATAAATATTGGGAGATTTTTTTCGATCGATATTTACCGACTGAAATTTTTCGATGGAAGGGTAGCCATTAGGGGTGTAACGATTA
>WMED01030374.1:0-10109 GCA_019650415.1 Pipa parva
TCACGAAGGATAAGTGCAAAAATAACCGGGCCACGAAATTTATAGTTTGGGAAACACTGCGCTAGTGTATTCGGAACAAGGTAAGTCCCATAGGTTCACACGCCGCACATAAAATGCTAATGTGAATCTAGCCTTATATCTAGCCATATATCTAGCCATATATCTAGCCATATATCTTTCCAAAGACATTAGATGGATAACCACCTATCTAATCTAAAGAACTGTTTGCTTTCTTCTATTTCTATTGTTAGCATGGCTTTGATACAGAGTCATATAAAACTTGTAATGATAATAGATAGGTGTGTATGTTTAGCTCTTCTGAATAGTTTACTTCCTGTTAAACTAAATTACCTTGCTCACACCCCAGCCCATGCTAGCTGGATCCTTTGTTTGTCAATCTGGCCATTTTCCCTGGGGACCTCTTTAATCATTCCTTTTCACACTTCTCCATTGATTCCCTGCCTAATTCTATCTCCTCTCATTTCTACTGATGCAAATTTCTTTCTTTACCTTTTTCATCTATTCCTTATCATACCCTCCATTATTACTAGAAAACCTCACGGAGTGGCTGAATATATGACATTCCCTACAATCTACATTTCCCTTATCTACATTGGTATGGTATTTAAAATTATGATGCATGAACTAATCTGCATGTAAATGTTTTCCAGCTCTTCTCCGTACTGATATAAATGTTTATTTGACAATTTTATTGCCAACATGATTTTAAACCATCATGGAACTATTTGGCGTCTATTAATTTCCTGATAAATCATCCCCTTTATAGAGTTCCTTTAAAGATCCAATGCAGTCAAATCATAGACATAAAAAGTTTAAATGCTAAATGTTTTCATTTGTTAATCACAGTACGTCATGCAAGTGAGGCCAAACGCCAACATTTTACATTAATACTTATAGGCCACTTTTTTCCCCAAAAGGAAAATTTGCAAAAAAATCGCCAGATGTGAAATGCTAGAATGGCCCTGGCATTGAAGAACTAAAGTCTCCTAATAAATCACATTTATTCCTTTAGCCTACATGGCAGCAACACAGCAACACAATACACCCACAATCCTTCCCTTCCAAACCATGTACTTGATTATTTATGTTTCTTCTACATGACCTTTTGTAGCAATTCAGCAGTCGTTGTCGCAAGCACAGGCTTCAACCGAGCTTATGTGAGAAACCAGTGTATGTTTATGTCTCATTGATAGTCACAGTTTATTGGATCATGTGACATTTCCCAACCAGTCAAACAATATATGTTATGATGTATCAGGGCTCATTACCATATTAATGATGATCCAATATGGCAGCCAAAATCTGCAAGCACAAGCAGTTCTGTAAGCTAGCACTACAGACCAATGGTTCCGATATGCTGCTTCATAATATACTAGTTCAAACTGGCAGACCCTGTGCTTTCAGCTAACAAGTTATTGTTATGGCACTATTTCTTCTTTATGACTCTACGTCCCATTTTGCTGCAGGAATATTAATGATAAATACATAATCGGCAGTGCTGGGAACATGGTGGTTTTCACCCAAGAGACTCTGAGTTTGCAAACCCTCAAGTTTTCTGGCCAGTATCTAAAATGGAGTTAACTCTACCCCTCCACATCCAAACTCCACCACTCATGTACAAATTCTACCCATATTAGGCCCCAAATCAACTTAATTTGCTTCCAAGTTGTTTGCCCCAGATTCCCCCCCTGATCAGGGCATGTGGTCACTTGAAATTCCCAAGTATGATAATCAAATATTTAGGGGGTTATTCACTAAAGTCAGAATTGGGGCGAATTCACCAGATAAAAACAGTTGCAATAGGTTGCTACTGTTGCAGTTGCTATTTATAATGAGAATATTGTTGCAGGCGTGACTTTATTATGGGAAATTTGTCGCGACTTTACAATGGGTAAATTGTCACGGATTTGCTATAGCAATCTGCTGTTTGAAAATTCGACAGTCGAATTCGCACTTTAGTGAATAACCCCCTTAATCTTACCTGAAGATCCACACATACCAAAAGTGTTATTTTATAACTAGTTGTGATTTACACACGTTATGTGGTGATACAAACTATAGCGGAGTTTTGCCAGACTTAAGAAGAGTCTGAAAATGTGTTAAAGATGCATTAAACAAGTGTCAGGGATGTAATGAAATATTACATGGACTTTGAACAGGCTTTGCTTAACACCTTGTGGTATCTCAGTGATTCCCTGTGGCAGAAACAGGTCATTGTACTTGTAGTTATGCTGGTACAACTTCTCTTGTGTTTCACAGTCACCAAGATATAATAAAAAGTAAGGATCCCAATAAAAGTCAGTCAGCTTTCCTGTGTATAACAGCTCCAGTATTTACTGCTGAAAGTCTCATTTGTGCCCTGCAATTTTAGATTTTAGGGCATCTTAGGACACACTGTCCAGCTGAGTTTTTATATCACTGTTTTGGCTGGCCCTGAATAATCCAGAGTTTTTTTCATGCATTACCTCAATTTCCTTGTCATTTAACTACTTAGTGGAAATAATGGCAAATATGTGGTTTTTAATTTGAAAGGAACACGCCGGCCGAAAATGTAAAAAACGCACGAGTTTCTTTATGCTAATTAACATATTTTAGTAAATACCAGTTATTTTCTTTTTAAAGTGACATTTCCTACCTGTAAAGCAGTGCTGTCCAGCACTTCCATGTTGCATAATCCGTCCTCAGACACCGCCTGAGACTCTACGGCGTCTGGATGAGGTGATCCCTCTGAGGAGCGCGTTCCACTGCAACCACTCTCCCAGTGAAGCCCCGCATCAGCATTTCCTAAAAGTCACATGAGAAAGCATGATGTCATCCAGGGAGGACGCATCAGACGCTGTAGAGTCGCCGGTGGTGTCTAAGGAGGGGTTATGCAACACAGAAGCGCTGGACAGCACTTCTTTACAGGTAAGAAATGTCGCTTAAAAAAAAAAATTGAAAATAAATGGTATTTACTAAAAAAATTTAATAAAATATGTTAATTAGCATAAAGAAACACATGCGTTTTTTAAATTTGCAGCCGGAGTGGTCCTTTAATGTCATTCAGTGCTATAGACAGATACCCACACACACACACACACTTACAGTACATATATTTGTCAGTCATTAGGGTAACTTATGGTTTTGTTTCTCGACAGGCATTGTCAGTAATGTTTCTGAGAGAATAGCTGCTCATAACAATATATTTAAAATGTGGGTGTATGGCCATACTTTGTCAACACACTTGGTTTTGTAATTTGTAAGCAGCCTGTCACACAAGTGTGGCAATACACCCGCAATTTACATAAAATTTTATGGGGAGCTTTTTCTCAGAAAATCACTGAAAACGTTGCCATGTATGAAAATGCTAGTGGCCCTGACTTAATCTACAAATGAATCAGCTGAAATCTACAGAGATCTCATTCTACAACTGTTATTGTTGACTTCAGTTGAGCAACAGTTGGGCTCTGCTTATAAAAAAGACAATACACAATCATTGTTTTCTACATTTCTGTGTATCATTCAGTAGCCATTTACAGCATATTGTCCTGTAGTCCCTAACTAGCAAATAATATGTTAAACACAACAAACAGTTTCTGCTCCCAGTAGCTCAATAGTTTGTTCATTAGGGCATGTATTATGCACACAAAATCAATGAAATCCTAATGAGACGCAGCAGCGCAATCTGAGCACATTTGTTGTACATCAGCATTCTTATTTCAATGAAATGTTAACGGTGATAGATCACTACATGCTTAAGGTTTGGGCATTCTGGTTAATAAGAATTAAAGGAAAACATCATAAAACCAGTTGCCTATGCACCTGTATATCTTCAGATAAACTAATGTAATAGCTTTGTATAAATAATTTCTAGCTTTCAGGTTATGGGCCACGAATAAGCGCTTTTGAGCGTGAAACGCGTAGGCATAGTCATTACTGTTTTTAATTTATCATGCCCATGGGGGTTGAATAAAGTTTAATTTTATCTACTTATGGAGTGCCGGAATCCTTGCTATTTCATTACTGATCATTGTCCGCACCTTCCAGAGCACCCGTTTATACACTCAGAGGATCGAGTGGTTAGTACTCACTGTTTCTTTAGGTTATGGGCACTGTCTGGAATGCTGGTGTTCATTTTCAGGGGGTTATTCACTAAGGTGCGAATTCGACAGTCGAATTCGCATGCAGCGGATTCCCATAGCAAATCCGCGACAATTAACCCATTGTAAAGTTGCGACAATTTTCCCATAATAAAGTTGCGACTGCGACAATATTATCATTATAAAGACGCGACTGCGACAGTAGCAGCCTATTGCGACTGTCTTTATCTGACGATTTCGCACCTATAAGTAGCGATTGGGACTTTAGTGAATAACCCCCTCAGGGTTGTTGGCCTCGATGGAGGATGTAAAATCGAGTACATTGTATAAAGGCAGTTGACCTGTAAATTGCTTAAAAGCTCAGCTCAATTATAAATGCCCCCTCATTGCCTAACAGACTACCTTAGAAGTGCAGAACATTATAGGCTTTCTTGCATCCATTATAACACATAATTTCTGTCAAGAACATACTTCTACGTGTGCCAGACAGAGCACGCGGCTGGCTCAGCATGTAAGATTTCACCCATTAAGGGTATAAGTACATTTTTACATCCAGTGGTGAAAATATAATGGAATGGTCCCCACATGGAATTTTTCAGGTAGTTATCCATTTCCAGTAGTTGGGGGGTTAGCTGTAGGGTTTTTTTCTCCTCATGGGAACAGCTGCCTCTCCTGCCTATATGGTATGCACTGTACACTTAAATTAAGAATTTTATTGTATAAATTCACCGACTGCACTCAAAAATCATAAAGGATACCAAAAATTAAAAAATGGGAACAAGCACCACAGCATCATAAATAAACACTAAAAAAGAACATAAAAATTCCCAGAAAGAGAAGAAGGTTTTTTTAGCCAACAGTGTAAAAAAAAAACTTGCTTTATTTAGGGCAATTTGCAGGGGTTTGTTGTGGTTGGCCATTTAAATTAATATGGTACTTATAGTGCCCTTGAATGAATTCATGCAACAGAGTTAAAAACCAAAGAAAGGTCAATCTCACTTACCTGGAAAAGATGCCTGAATTCCCCCATGTCATTTTCATTGTCTCAACTAAAGCATAGAAGGAAAGGTTTCACTCACTGGCATTTAAACTGGTCCCTGTGGAGGTCCTCTCCAGGAATCTGTTTTATATGACTACGGCACTGGACAAGAGAACCTAAACCACTGTCATGTGATGGCTTCTGGATAATTTTAGATTGTTAAATAAGAAATTTATTTTAAGATTAACTTTCAGCATGGCTCCATTAGCAGGTTTAAAAAATGAGTGGGGCAAAGCTTTCTGTGCCACCTGTCAGTGGGATTCTTGAATAACAATCAACCATATGGTTAATATAAAGCTTTATTGTCAGAGTTTAGAAAGTGTAAAAGGAACCCTGAAGAAGAGCGGAATTAATAAGAATTCCTCAGAGATGAATGCTGTACCTGCCATGTGTATAAATTCTCATAAGACTTGGGCTGACTGCCCTTTTCTTTGTATATAAGCAATACATTATGATAATCAGAAGTCACAACTCTTGCCAATATCAAGCAAGGATGCCAACTATGCACTCAGTCTACTGGCTTTCCTTTACATCTTACATTGTAAATTTGATTTGCACCATGCTCCAGCAGTGATCCTGGGCTTATTCACTGCCACTACCATTTCATTCAGTAACACAGAAACTATTCTGTAAAACCCTGAAATGTGTTTTACTTTATCCATTTAAATGTATGAATGAATGTATGTATATTTTTATTTATAAAGCACCACTAGGTTACGAACCGCTGTACAATCCAACAATACAGTTATAAGACAGACAAGGAAAGTGCGTAACAAAGAACAAGTGAAGTAAAATACAAGCATATAATCAAGGAAATACATCACTCTAAGTGCCAGGCCATGATTGAAACAAGAGCATGGAGGTCCCTGCCCCATAGAACTTACAATCTAAGTAGGAGGAAGACTTACATAAACAGATAGGAGGGTAATAAGTGCAGTAGCATAAAGTGTCAGTTAATTTCGCAATAGGTGCCAATTATATAAGAAAATAAATAAAAAGTAAAAAAAAAAGTTTTATAATAAATAGTTGCTTAAATATAAAATACAGACATGAAAACCAGTGCTATTGCTCCAAGAGGTAAGATTTCAATTTAGTTTTGAAGATATTGATGGATTGCTCTTGGTAAAGGTAGAGGGGTATAGACTTATAAAGATAAGGGGCAGCAAGAGAGAATGGTTTAAGATGAGAGCGGACAGTAGTGAGGGGGTTCCTGAAGAAGGTTGCCTTGTGAAGTGTGGAGTTGACGGCTAGGTGTATACGAACAAACAAGGGAAAATATGTAGGTAGGGGCAACAGAGTGAAGCGATTTAAATGTCAAAAGTAGGACACTGTAAATAATACGCTTAGTAACTGGGAGCCAAGGAGAAGACAGGAGTTGTGAGGGCATCTTCTGGGGAGATTATTCTAGCAGCAGAATTTAGAATAGACTGGAGGAGGGAAAGATGGGAAACTGGAAGGCCAGATAGAAGGGCATTGCAGGATAAGACGAGGGCAGGATAAGAGGAGGGCATGTATGAGGGTGTTAGCAGTGGCCTGAAAGAGAAATGAACGGATCTTGGAAATGTTCTTAAGGAAAAATCAACAGTTTTTAGCAGTGCTAGAAATGTGCTTAGAGAAGGAAAGAGCAGAATCAAAAGTCACCCAAAGACAACTTGGAAAAGTAACAGGGTTAATGATTACATCATAAACTGAAATGTAAAAGGAGGGAGCAGGACCAGGTTCCAGTGGGAAAATAATCAGTTCAGTTTTATCAAAATGAGATAGCCAGGAGACAGAGATTTTAGTATTGATTTCAGGTGTTAGCGCAGGGGCAGATACATAAATTTGGGTGTCATCCACATACAGGTGGTATTTAAGGCCAAATGAGCTGATGATGTCACCCAGGGAAAGTGGGTACAGGGAGAACAGGAGCAGACCAAAGACATAGCCTTGAAGCACCCACACACTAAGTGGGATAGGAGAGGAAGCAACATTACCATGGGAGACAAAGAAGGAGCAATCAGAAAGATAAGAAGTCAGCCAAGATGCAGCTTGATTACGGACATCAAGCGATGGAAAATCTGAGCAAGTAGGGAGTGATCAACAGTATCAAATGCAGAGGAAAGGTCTAGGAGGATAAGAATAGAAAAATGTCTCTTGTCTTTGGCAACCTGGAGATCATTTGCAAGTTTGCACAGAGCAGAGTGGCCTGGCTGAAAACCATATTGCAAAGGGTCCAGGAGATGTTGGGCATGAAAATAGTTAGTAATGACTTGTATTTTGGATAAAATCATATGGATTTAAAAAAGTGTTTTATTTTTCCCTTCAAATGGAATTATATGCTGGGCATTACTAAGTGGTCTAAGTATTCTGGAACCGGTTGTCTGAGTTTGGTCATAGAAACATACAAAGTATAAGTGAAATAATAATAAGCCATAACATTGTTTGCAGTGTTAAATGTCTAGATATAAGAGAGCTGAAATAATGTTTTCAGGCTGATGAGTAAGACCCAAGCCCAATTCCCTAGTGGCTCCATTCATTCACGTCATTACACAATCAAGCAACTTTATTTATTGTTTTTTTGCAGGAGCCGCCAATCATTACTACTGTCATTTGTCATGATGCCAGATAGTAGTGTCCAGCTCCAGCCAGAAGGCAAAAAAAAAAAAAAAATCAACATTCTTTCTATGGATTTTCTCCTAGCTTTCCATTATGTTGGACAGCTAGTTTGATAAATGGTTCTACCTCTTATATTCACACCCCAGATGTAAATCAAGTTATTTTTTTCTTTAATGTTACACAGTGCAATACATGAAAAGAGTCACTGCACTCAAAGCTATAAGGAACAGCAAAGGAAATGTACAACTAAATGTACCAAGTCATAATTCATTTTTGAGCACTTTTTTGATCAATGTGTTATTAGGTCACCATAGGATGCATCAATGTGTTTCACATCCAGGCCATGGTATCCACCAATACCAATGCAATATACAATATAAAAGAAACCGAAATCTCCATCCTTGCGTCCTTGCTATTAATAACTAGATGAGAAGTAGGCAACATATGGATGTGATGAACCATGGATCTAGCATATATTCTGGCACAATTTCAGTATTTTCTTTGATGGGGTGTTAACATAAAACCTGCTACCTTACATTAAGGTCTACAGAACTTTCCTAAAAATCAATGTCTAAATATGTTGCAGACTGTAGTTACAAAAAGTCTCCACAACTAAGTTTTATACAATGTCATGTATTTGGTAGAAGACTCACAGATTTATGTCCTAGGCCACAAACGGAGGTGGGTTACCCCAATAATATAATCCATTTAACAGTGAATAAAAGGTAAAAGTTCATTCTTAAAAGAGCTATGACTAAAGTCTTATAATTTGTTGATTGAGCTAATGCATATTTTATTTAACCTTTATCTTTAATTCTTTCTTTGTGTCATGCTCATTTGTGCATTTATGTACAAACATATATTCTCTCCCAGAGAAAAAGTAAAACAGATCCGCCTACGTTCTTCCACAGCAAGAAAGGACAATTGCTGGTATTGTTAATTCACTACTAAAATAAATGGCTTTGGTTAAACAACACACATAGAGTTTATTAGCATATGCAATGAGACAGTGACGAATAAAGATTGGGCACAGAAAATGAATAAACAAAGTATAATCCTGATTCTCCCAATACAGTTCTTCTCTGTTCAGCATTCTTGCCAGTCCTCAGTTAGACTGTAACTGCTCTACAACATTGCCTGGTTATTTGCTGTGTATCGTAATGGAAGTTAAACAAAGTTTTATTATCAGCCATTTTTATAGTTTCCCTTTCACTCCCATGAATAAAGGAAAGGATGAAAGTTGAGCACTGGGCCTACACAAGTAGGGACAATATTACCTGTAGGCACCATGAGTAACCCAAAGCATTGAAAGGTGGTCACCACTGTAAGGTGAGGCATTAAAGATGGACATGGTATTAACTGATGAATTGATAGCAGGAACTCTGAATTTACTGGGGAAGTTAAAATTAACTCAGCCACTGATGTTAGGCATTTTGCATAACCAGGAACTGATGGTTAGTACTGCATTAAATGGAACAGTTGGCTTCCTGTATTAAATGGGCAGTGATGCTAAACATCCTGAAACAAAGATTTCAGGCAGTTTCAGGTTAAGCCTGCAAATGCCAGCCACCTTTTAATTTGTCTATTTTGTTGGTGGTCCAATTTCTGATTCACATTAACATCCCAGTAAATAGCCTTCACTGAAAAGATCATTATAGAGAATTGCTTTAAGAAAAACCTTTCATCTTTTCCATATGAAGGAGGCCACATCCGGGGATGCAGAGTTTTCCCTTTGCTCATTTAATCTCCATATGGTTGGATTGGCAATAACCATCCAGTCATCAAAGACAAAGCTTAAATGCATGCACTGTAATTAAACACATGGTCAGAGCACTTCCGGTTCACTGCAAAACATATGTCAGGCTCATAGGGAAGCTTGCTAAGGGTTTCTTTTTCCATTAAAAAGCCAGAGAGTTAAATAAAAACTACTGTGAAATATGTAAAAAAATACAAATGAAGTCACACAATAATAGCTTAATACTAGACTAATATTCATGAAAAACAAATACATTTGTAAAAAAGCTCTGCCCTTCAAACAATACACCTTCTAAAAAGTCACTCCTCACACTAACAATTAGAGAAAAGCCACCTAAGCAACCTAAATTATGTCATCAGGAGGAAGCAGAGGGTGTGAAGCACCTTTGTGACTTCACACCCACAACACAAAATTGTTGCCACACCGGGGAAAACAAATACAATTTTGTGTTTATTTTTCAGATCATACAACAGAAATCATCAATGGTGGAAATCACTACAAAAAAACATCCAGAAACCCACAGCAACCAGTGAATGCTAACTGGTTCTTTATGCAGCTGCTCCCATTTATAAATTCCTCTGAATGTCCCCTCTTCTATACTGTGTAGCTACTCCCC
>WMED01030376.1:0-10109 GCA_019650415.1 Pipa parva
CATGCTCAATTTCAGTGCTTGCTACTGACAGCATACACCATTAGCTGTAAGTATCGTAACCAGGGCCGGTTCTACCGATGAGCGATGTGGGCGACGGCCCAGGGAGCAATCTATTTGAGGGGCGCTGTTGCCCACATCGCCCATCGCTAAACTTGACTGCGCCCCGCGCCGCCCACTCACCTCCAACAGCTTTCCAGAGATGCACCTCCTATAATGAGGTAAGTTGAATGAGACGGCGCTCCTTGGCTGCTTCGGGTCTTGTCGGCTGTATTCGGCAGCTGCCGGCAAGACCCGAACATCTAAGGATTGCCGTTACATTCAACTTACCTTATCAGAGGAGGTGCACCTCTGGAACACTGTTTAAGGTGAGTGGGGGGAGAGGCCCAGGGCACCAATAGGGCCAGGACCGCCCCTGATTGTAACTGCCCATGGTAATTCATTAACTATGAATTTTGATCTTCCTGAGACACCCTTGTGTCAGTGGCAAAAGATTCCAACTAGGAAGTAAACACAGAAGGAGCTGTGTACTGCTACACAGATGGAATAATTAATATCTTAATAATAATAAATTAATATCTTTCCTCACATAAAGCACTGACTAAGTATATTAGAAACAAATGTATTATGCATTTACCACACACATTACTTTTTATTAATTGGTCTGGACTGTTCCTTTAAAGGGACAGTAACAAAAAAAAAATTCTTATTTGGATTAGCATTGCAGTTATTCAGATTCAGCACCTATTGTTTTCTGTGGTGCTTTATATAATGCGCATTTAGAACATGCGTCCGGATGGCTATTTATCATACTTTATAAAAACAATTTATAACTCCCTGGATTGAAAAAATAACAATGTATTTAAGACATTTAGATTTTTTGGTGTTACTGTTCTTTAAAAATAAAGAATTTATGAACTGCATATTAAGAGTTTTTTTTTTTAGGCAAAGGGACGTTTTCATATTTTGCTGTCACTGTCTTTTTAATGACACCTCCAGCCAACCAACATTTTATAGCGTTTTGTATTTCTTTTGTCTGGGTTGTAGTAACATGTATAGACCAGCGCCATTGCTGTGATGCAGTTATTTCAAAGTCCCTCTGTGTTACACGTATGAAATAAGACTTTAAACAAAAATCAGCCCGTGCGTGGTTTCAGTGTGGATCCATTAATAGTCTGTTCAATTGTTTTATTTGTTTTGACCCATATTTTCTTTCTAGTGTTTTACTATTAAAAAAAAAAAAAAAACAGAAGGGAAAATTCTAGTCTAAACCGATAATGCATTTCAGCAATAGTTTGATTTCAACCTTATAACTGTCAAAATCAAAAATTTACTGTGAAAGAAACAAGCGCTACTGAAAATTCAGTTCTTTAAATAGGTGAATGGTCAAGAATAAAACCTCACACTATGCCATTTTTAGAATATTTCCTCATTTTATAGATCTCTTTTTCAGAAGTTATAGTGCAGATTTTTTTTTTTAACCTTTTATCATTAACGGATTGTGTTGCACACTAATATTTTCTCACAAACCTCTGCTTTTTGCAGAATGCATTCAATTACTATATTTTTTGCAAATTTTCATTTTTTGTTAATCTAGAATCTAAAAAAATCTAAAATCTAATCTAAAAAAAGATCTGCCTCCATTGTGTCAAAGGGCCATGTCGCACATCTGTTAAAGAATAAGCTTGTTACCTACTAGGGATTTTTATTCAGGAGTCTCTAATAAAACGTTCATGATTTCATTGAAATCTTTTAACAACAATAGAATGAGCCATATTTTTAAATTGATTGGTGTATAAACTGAAGTAATGATTTCAATGAAATCTTGAATGTTTTATTAGATACTCCTAAAAAGATTTTTTCCAATTTCTGCAAGAGTTTGGGTGGAAAATAATAAATTTTTAAACTGATTGTCCATGGTGGAACATTTTGATTGCTCCCTTTCCAACCTACAAATATTTTTCTGCTGTGAGCTAGTTAATGGTGTTAAGGAAATGATTCATTTCAGCATATTTTTCCACTGGGCAGAAGAACTCGCCCATACATGTTTTACTATAATACCATGCAATATATAATTTTTATTTGAACCAGAGAGTCCTAAACTGCTCAATGTCCCCTTATGACAGTTTGCAAACAGGAGAGTCGGCATTAAAAGGAGACAATCTTCCAATGTAAGAACAACCTGAGACACACACATCTTTTAATGTTTAGCAAACCTAAATGTTTAACAAAATCCTGCGTTCATTCAGATTGGTTTCTGCTTGGTAAATACAGTCTTGGAAAAGAACTCAAGCCATATTTTGATGCTCAGATGTCTGCACATTTCTGTTATTTTTAAGATGAAGAATTACGATGAAGTGTGTAAAAAGGTACATTAACACGATCTATAGTAAATACCCACTGCTAATTTCTTACCTTCACTACTTTATGCTTCTAAAAGTAAATTTAGTAGCAGTAAAGATTGGTTCAGAATGTTAAAATATGTGGATTTTAAGAGCAAGGATTTGGATGTTTCCTGTTTATAAAATTTTTTTTATTTTTTAGTTACAATTGGAGGAGGATATCATATGTTCAGAAATTGTTTGGCAAAAGTGTTCCGGGATGCATTGTATATTGTTCATAACATGGTACCTGCAGTGGGACCAAAATCTTAAAACAATTTTCTTTTCTTAACAGCTGCTGCATTTTTATTAACAAATGTAAATATTTGTAATATTTGAACCTTCTACAATAAAAATACTTTTGTTATTATGTTTTATAGTCTGAGTATGGTATGAAATATACAGTGTAATTTTTCTGCATTTGTCACCAAGAGAATGAATTATTTAAAAAAAAAATGTTCCTCTGGTGATAATATTCCTTTTATTTAACAATAATAATTGCAACTCCTTCTTCTTCTTTAGAATGTGGATACAGCTCGGTAGTGATTTATACGTCTACTGTAGGATAATCCACCTAATTATCTCAGTACTCGGAGCCTAACTGATTAAAGTCCAAATTCACCTTGCTACAATTAGAGTTGCTTGCCAAAATAGTTGCAAATTTGCTTCTCCTTATTGACTAAGTCACGACTACCCTTGTTGAACTGATGGACAGTGGCGAACAATGTCAGATGCATAGTGTGGCATAGTCAGTCATATAGAAGTAGGATGAGAAGTCATGCAGAGTGAAACGAATTTGACAAGTGAAAGACAGTGAGGTCAGTCTCACACTAACTATATTCTGTGACTATTCTATATATTTCTGTCACCTTGTTACTAGGTCATGTTGTCACTTAGTTGTGGTTGCGATTGTCACATTTGAATGGTCTCCTTACGCAACACTGGAGCCCTGCCATCCACCCCCTAATTTGCCAATCTGAAGTGGCAAAGTCAAACAGATGAATTCGGAACAGTTCATGTAGCCACATTTGCTCCTTAAACACACTCCACAGCTTAGTCAATAATAGAAGTACCTGTGCATGCGCCTGCGAAGAGCTCATAAGTTCGCAGCTATCATAGATGCCCGAATTGGTTGCAAATTCACCACTTTCCAGATTTTAGTCAATAAGCAATCATGGAGAAGTGGAGAATAGATGTGAATTCTGTGAGACTATACAGACTTTAGCCAATAAGGTCCATAGTATCAGAATTTATTATCAAGTCATACTGCTATACACGTGAAATAACTAGATACTTCGATTCAAGATGCTGCAAATCACATGCCATTTCAGCTGAATCATGTGCAACTGCATGAAACCATAGGGCTTTCAAAACCCACACATGCAAATGAACTGATGTCAAACAATGCCTTTATATTATAGTCAGTAATAATGTCCTATTTCCCCAAGTGCAGTGAAAAAGGGAACTGTTCTGCGGAATCCAGGACATTTGGAAGGTATGCACAGGGTAGGATAGACACTGCAGCTGCTGCTCCTATTACATTGATTCCTCAGCTATACACATGTAGAAAATCTCATTGTCAGAGTAAAGTCAGTATAATGAAAGCAGCATCTGCCATGTGGTTGTGTATATAGGCTACTGTCTCTGGTTCACTCTGGCTACTTTTTATGCCCTGTACTGTCATGTATCTATACTTTATAAGAAAGAGGTTAGGGTAGAATTGCCTGGAAAGCTGATGAGCCAGTGTAGAACCAGGGCAGGAGCTTGGAGGGCTCAATTTTTTCAGAAAATCGGCACTGCTATGTGGGATTTATTTTATGGTGCACCTTATATTGGAGGGAGGAGGCTGCTGCACTGAGGGGGCAAAATTCTATGGGGGAACTACTGTACTAACTGAGGTAATATATGGTACTGAAACTGCCGCCCTGAATAAGGCACTAGAATAGAGATGTTACCACTGCAATGAGTGAACCTTGTTCCAGCACTGGCATGATGACTGGCAGTGTTGTTGTGAAGTTGTAAAGTGTGGGTTGTTCAAGAGGACCCAAATACACATCAAATAACTAGATACCTCAATTCAAGATGATGATGCACATGCCATTTCAGTTCAATAATGCAACTTGGCATGAAACCAAGAGGATTTCAAAACCCACACATGCAAATGAACTCATTTTCAAAAGGGTCAATTCACCTGTCGAGTTTACCTGGCTACAATTTGTGTCACATCACCAAATTAGACATAAATTCACTTCTCACAATTGACTATTGAAGTGGAGAATACATTTGTCAAACAAATGGACATCGGCAATCACTGTCGCGTGCGTAATGCATTATTGTCAGGCGGATAGAAGTAAGTTATGCAGAGTGAGGCGAATTCGGCTAGTGAAGGGCAGTGACATCAGTTTCACCATATCCCACTAACTGTATTCTGTGAATATTCTATTTCTGTGTTATCTTGTCCCTAGATCATGTTGTCACCCAGTTGCCACTGTCACTTTCTTTAATGCATTCCAGCCAGAAGATGACATCACATTGCTACAATAGGGCTATTTTGGTAAAACGACCACTGATATTCGCCTGACTACACCTGACAACCCATCAAATACACTTTATGACCATTCATCGTCAAGTGAATATGGCGTTCAGAGAATAAGCAGAATTGACTTTGTGACAGTGCAGGAGGATTGTCATGGGGTGACACACTCACTTCATTTGGACAATTCACTCTCATGAATAACCCCTTTAAACTTCAATGGAGTGTATAGTCCACATGGAGAAACCAGGCAGTGTTCCCTGGGAAATGTCTACAACCAGCCCAATCCATAAGACAAGTGGACTGCTTAATTTGCTTATTTTATATAGCAACTCATGTAAGCAATACTCTGGCCACTGAATTTTTAAGGAAACTACTAGTAGTTTTTACTGACTCAGAACACCGCTTGTTTGGATTACAGTTCTGTATAGAAGTAGCGTACTGGTTCAGCAAAAGTGTGTGAGGTTTACTGAGAATGGACTCTAGTCTTTTGGTAACCTAGCAACACCTATCTCAGAGGGTTGTTCATCAAAGTGCAAATTCAACAGACCTAGCAAATTTGTGCCATTTCACTTTGCTACACTCTGACAAATGTAAATTTGCAGTTCCTTATTTACTAAACAGTTGATTCCCTGTTTGAAGAGCAAAACAGCCTCAGGCATTATTCGATGCGTAGTGTGGTGTAATAAGTTGAACAGTAGCGGATGGGTAGTGATACATAGTGATGCGAATTCACCCTAGCCAGTTGAAGTGTAATTCTAATCCTACCTCTCTTTGTCTCTAAATCCCTACCTTACATATTACCCTCAGAATTATCTCCCCCTGTGTCCTGGTGGGTCAGTCCAACAGTGCCTGCAACCACTACCCTGAAGCACCATCGTCTTTATGCATCAATTTATATACAAGTTGTCTTATGGTTCTATGATCCAGCTGGGGAGGGATGTTTGATTCTTTCTTAAATTTAATTACCCAAGGCAGGCAAAAAAGTATAAACACTGTACTACCAGAGATTCTTATAGATAAGAATTAAGGAGAAACTTAAAGAACCAGGTTTAGTACACCCTCACCCCCATACACATATATTCACTATAATTAGTCTGGAATGAAATCATAATTCAATATTCAGAATGTGAGATATTCCCTAGTAGGACATGTTCTATTGATATGACAGTTTCCCACAATAAAGGCAGATGATTTTTACCACATAAAGAGAACATGTGACACGGTTGCTGAATATTATCCACTTATTTCCTCTTTCCAAGTCTAAATTTGTCAAGCAGTGGGCCAAACTGATCAAGCTGTGTATATAAATATGTGTGTGTGTGGTAGAGGAAGCATGTTATTCATACTGCCAGCACTTTATTATTCAGTGAATTCAACTGGACATTGGGAAACTGCTGCTAAACAAAACTGTTAGAAATTTTTCATCTTCTAGCCAGGTGAGTATATATTGACCATGTTTTCCTGTGTGAGGGTGTTGTATTTAATGGGAGGTATTTTTCCCCAATTATGCAGACATACTTCTGGAGGTCAGTCTGGGTTTTGTAAATGACCCAAACTGCAGGCTAGAGCCTGTTTAAAAGACAGCTGGGAGGATCAGTTGGGAGTGGTTAGAGTTGGAACTCTGAAAAATTGATTCTATGATTGAGGCTGGAAATCCTTGTGAGAGAAACAGGGACTAGTTGTTAAAGACTCTGCTATACAACTTGACTTTGCAGCACTGTGAAACCCCAAGGAGGAAACGCAGGAGAAGGGAAGGTAGTCTGTATTTGCTAAGAAAATCTGTATGTGGGTAACTACTGCACATACAGATTTATCACTTTATCAATTGATAAAGGGCGGGATGCACAAAACATATAGTGTTTTCCCTTTTACCCAATAAAGGGTTGCGGCACAGTTGCGTGTGCATGGTTTCTTCCTTTCCATAATTGTGAAAGTCACTACTGTGACAGACTCCAATGCTTGAAGAATAGGTGAATTACAAGTTCACACTCACGCAAAGTGATGCAAAGAGCTCAGTACGTCGATTACTATCATAAGCATAAAAACTGGTTGCGAATTCGCCACATCACAGAGTTTAGGGAATATGCAAAAATCAGGAAGCGGCAAATGAATGTGATTTCAGACATTTACGCAATTATTTGGAGTTTCATGAATAAGCCCCATAATCTTATTACAGTTCAGGACTTTTGAGTGGGAGAATCAAAACCCAAAGTTACAGAAGCTCTAAGTTAAAAGAAAGTATGGTACTCTGAGACTCCAGATTTGTAAGTCACAGTGGTGCAATTCTTTTCTAAAGCAAGCATGGAACAAATTGCAGAAACAGAACTCATATTATTTAAGGTTTGGTTTTCCTTTAATACAGGAACAAGAGAAAACACTGAATATTATTTGCAGCCTACTGCATGTATGTATAGTCAACTCAAACTAGCAGTGAATGGATTCTCTACATCATGGAACAGCATTGCATTAAAATAAGTATAGTTATATTACTGATATGTCTTAATAGGACCTGTGGTAATAGGGAAATAAAGTTCCTTTTATTAATGAGAGTTTGGGATTTTGCAGGTATAGTTTGGTTTGCTCACTTTGTACCGAAGGCATCTAACAAGGTTTGTTCCTCTTGCCCTGCCATAGTGTTGGAGGTGCTGTGGTGGATGGTAGGGAGCTGGGTGCTGGTCAGAAAGGAAGCAGAGGAAAATCGTTAACGCTAAGCCATTTATGGTTGGTACACACACATTAAGTTCTGCTTACATGTGACATGCTACTCTCTTTGCAGAAATGTGTGTGGGAAGGTGCTCTCGTTATGTAGGACTTCTTCTTGTCATTCTGTCTTTACTGTCTGTCACGCTGAGCCTCTTCCTACTCTTCCCCAACTTTGATGGTTCCTACTTGAAGAGCAACCTCATCAGCAGTGATGTAAGAAAAATGCCAGGAATTTGGGCAGGGGGGCTAATGGTAAGTCTAAAAAAATGTATGAACTTTGCCTTTTAGAAGTCACTCTTACTGAAGTGATTCAATAAAACAGAAAGACTCCCCCATATAGACCCAGCTACTTAATAGACCAGAATCTGACGCTTAGTCATTTTGTATCATCCTTAATGGAATCAGATCCAAGGGAATGGATGAAAATGATAAAAGCAGTGAACCCTCATCTCAGTGACTAATAGGGTAACTTGTCTGTTTTTTATAATGGTAAAGAACAAGAGGGGAAGCAAGACAAGGGGAAGATTACTCTAACAATTAATATTACAAAAGTATGTGACAATAAAGGGGAACTATAGTCAAATTACATTAAGTACCATATCTTAGTGAGAAGTGTTTCTCTCCAGTAGATGTTTCATGTGAAGCAGAATGATTGAGTAGGCAGCACTGATAAACTCCTGCACCAGGAAATGTGAGTCTGACATGTACTGGCCAGTTTTCCATGAAAAGGTTCCCTCCCCCGAACATTTTTGCAAAACTTACCACTTAACACTTGCTCACAACTCAGCTTTCCCTCTGTAATCTCCTGCATTCCAACTTAATTTATGAGGACAAAATGTTAGCACAATGCTTAACCAATTGCAGCTTTTTCATCTCATGTTGCCTGACTTGCAGAACAGAAAGAGGAGGGGTAGAGGGAGGAGGAAAATGTCAGCTCTCGGGAAAACTAATTAAGGGAAACAAACTGCAGTTAATTTGCAGAGTGGTTACAGCAGTCACAGCAGAGGGACCAGTATGCTCCTGAATCTAGGAGTTGTCAGATGTTATAGTTCAATAACAACTGGTAGATCTGACTGCTCAATACTTGCAGTTTGTATCATTACCTAACCCTGAGCAAGTCTACAGAATTAATACACTGTAATGATGATTTAATGATAGACAAGATGTGATTAGGTGATAAATCATTGCTATACCAGTATGACAACGTTTCTTGTTTGACTTCCTTTCTTTAGGTTCTGTTGGCAGGAATACAAACAATGTTAGCTGGATTTAAAGTAAAATTCTTATCCTGCTGCTGTACCTGCTGTGATGTAAGTAAGGATCTGATCAACTTTTCAGATATTTACATTATTAGCTATTAGGGCTCATACCCATAATGCAATCCATGTAGCATTCAGCAGCAGTGTAGCAGGCAGCACAATAGCACGTTTCATGTTCTATTTCTTTTGCTTGTGTCTTATGGCTCTGCTCCAAGCTCACAATTAGTTACCCAAAAACACTGTGGGGCTTACTCATCAAAGTAAGATTGTTGAAGTAAATTCTCATCATTTTGGGTTGCTATGCTCCAATTCTCTATTCCTTATTCCCTAAACAGAGGATTTCCATAGTGGAGATGCAACAGCACCAGTAGCTGTCTCTTGAGTAGTGTGGCATAGTCAGTCAGCCAATAGTAGCCCTGCTACGGTATTAGCCCCCTAATTTGCAACTTCAGTCTTTCAAAGTAGAGCTGGTGAATACAACACAATATAACTTATCAAATTTGATACTGCGACAGACTCCGATGCTTGATGAATAGGTAAATTACCTGTGCACAGTGTGAAATGCTCTGTAAGTTTGAGGGACCCATTCTGAGAAGTCCAAATGTCGCACAGAGCTATGAATTCACATCCAATTCCCCATGTTGACTTATTGAGCAAACTCTGCAAAGTGGTGAATATGCAACCAATTTGGGCTTCTCCAATAGTATCAAACTTATGGAGTTCTTTGCATCAATTCGCATGCACGTGCATAGGTACTTCTAGTATTGACTAAGTGGAGGAGTGTGTCAAAGGACAATGTGACTACGTGAACTGCTCCAAATTCACCTGTTTGACTTATCCAACCTGTGTTGCATAAGGGGGCTATTTCTTCAAAATGACAACGGCAACTGGCTGACAATGTGACCTAGGAACAAGGTGACAGAAATAGATAGAATATTCACTGAATATAATTATTGGGATATGATGAAGATGACGTCACTGCCCTTCACTTGTCAAAATTCGCCTCACTCCGCATGACTTCTCATCCTACTTCTATCCATCTGACTATACCACACTACGTATGCAACAGCAATCACAGCTGTCCGCTTGTTCGACAAGTGTATTCACTGCTTAGTCAACACTGAGAAGTGTTCAGCAGGTGAATTCACCTTTTTAAAAATGTGTCCCTGAGACTTTTGTAAGCTGTTGAATTGGTCTTGAATTTGCCAAACTGCAGAGCTTATCATTTTTTGT